>CAICTM010002508.1:0-14039 GCA_903772945.1 Seminavis robusta | reverse complement strand
TTTAATCCTATGAATTCAGGTAGGAACTCAGCTGGTAGTGCACAAGACTGGGATGGAGAGCCCTGTTTGGTGAGACTCCCTTCCACTGGCGCTGGAAAGCCAGCCACAAGGCTGGCAGACCAATGCTATTAATCACTGGGGAAGCAATGATTGAACAGTTTAATTGCTCAATACCCTGGCACTGGCCATACAGGATCCTGTCTACTGCAGAGCTCTACTGTGCTGTTGGGTCTGTATCTGGTCAACTACTCTTCATTACTTCTTTAAACTATAATATAAACACAAACTCTGATTTGCGTGAAACTCCATCCTCCAGCCATGCAGGATACAGATCCATGCATCTCTTTGGCTGGTATTGACCAACTATCTTTCTAGATAGGTCATGGCTGAGGAACTGCATCATCCTTCCTTCAGAGGAACTCTATATTCCTCTACAGCTGTTCCTATCTTGTCTGATGGTGACACAGCTCATTGTACTGAAAGAGTGTACAGATGCAGCAGCGATCTTTCCACCAGACTGAGCCAGCACAGCTGCGCCGCACCCATACTATGGCTCCTATGGCATAATCTCATCGGGTTCCACAGCTCCAACCTCCACCACCCAACCCACCACCACAAACAAGCTCCTCCTGTAGCACAAACAAGAAATTCTTACATTGGTAACCTGATTCTCTATCAGCAACAACACCAGATTCAAATGATGCAACTTGCCATGCAAATGCAGCAATTCCAACCAATACTGCCGGCTCCTTTCCAGCAACCTCCACCGAATGGTTGCTGTCACAAATACTGCCATTGGTTGATACACAGGAGAGGAAGACCACCACATGATAGATCTTGCCAAGCTAGATGGAATGGATATTCTGCTGGGTAGCAACAACAAAGATTGAGATACATAACTTTCATATCTAATTTAGCCAGTAACTTACATATCATTGCCAATGAAATCAACAACCATAGTCTCACTCTTCATCTGAGTCAATGCCAATGAAATCAACAACCATAGTCTCACTCATCTCAGCCAATTCCTGGAAGGAAATATTCTTCTTGTAAATGTTCTTCTTGTAGTCATACCAGTGGCAACAATAATAATGCCAAGCATCCATATAAAACTGTCCTTCAAGGGAGGACACCTCATAGCTCTCACTGACCCTTTCCCTCACTAACCAGTAGATGCACTCAATGAAGATGTCCTTCCTTTCACAGGGATGTGGCGACTCCAGCATTTCATAAAGCGTGGAGAGAACAGCTCTGTACCATTTTGGACTGTTCTGAAGGCCTGAAGCTAACATGTAATCCATGATGTCGGTCATGGCAAGAGGAAGTGGCTTGCATGCTCCTTGCAATATCAACTCCTCAAGAACCGTCACTTCCATGCTGGTTGTGGCCAAACCGAAGTTATCCTCCTCATCACTGTTGTACCCACAAATGACATACTTGCAAATGAATCCTTGCCTTGTACCTCAGCTCATTGAATGGTTATCTGTTGACACTTTGCAGCCACTCGGAGAAGGCGGGAGAAGTAGCTGTGATCCTCATGGTCAGAGATGCTTGTTGTTGGTGTTGATTTTCGCTGGATCGAGCTCCTCTCTCGCGAAATTCCTCTTGCCAGGTGTCTTGCCCCTACCGAAGTAGTCGCTGACTTCAAGACAAGAAGACTAGCCAAGCAATCAATGGAGTAGTGCTCGTTGTTGTCAAGGTCGGTCGCTCTGCTGCTGCTGCTGTTGACTTGTTGCTGTCGTTGCTGTTGTTGCTGCAAATCGGAGGAATGGAGCGAGCGAGAAAGCAATGGTGGGAGCGAGCGATCGATCTATATTGGAGGAGCCGAGCGACCGAGAAACAATGTTAGATAATAGTAATAGCAGTAGCAGATAACAGTAATAGCACCGATTGATTCCTCATTGTCAACCTTTCTCTTACCTTATCGACAACAACAACAATTACAACAACAACGACGACGACGACCACAACAGCAATCCGGAGATTTGAATTATGGGAAGGTTCGGTGCAAGCGAGGGAATGGGAAAGAGCGAGCCAGAAGAGAGTATCCGTTGATCGAACAAATCCATTCAAATCTGGAGTCAGTGCGAGACCAACGATAAAAGACGTCTTCTGTGACGTATTTCCTGACACTTACACTGTTCTTCCGACACGTCGGAGTGGGGAGATGTCCATTTTATATATAGTAATGATACAGTCATTGCCTGATCCCCCTCCAACTATAAGTATGCAATCTTGTTTCAGTGTCTCCGAATGACTCCTTTCGACACTGTTCTTTGGCCGGCATGCTTTCGAATTGGAATCGGGAGTTTAACCCTCTCCCTTTTTTTCTTTCTTTTCTTTTTCCCTCCCCCGCGCTGCTGCCTAACCCCCCCATAAAGTCCCGAGCTAGTGCTTGGTACTCTAAGGCTTTTGCGCAAGTCTATGACGGGGAAGCCTTATTTCCAGCGAATAGCGACTACATATATATGGTGAGTGTTCCTCCAGTGATGGATTAAGGCGGCATCACACTGCGGACTGAGCCCAACCAAGTGAAAGGATGAATCCAACTAACTTATTACAGGTAGCAAGGGGACGAGAAGTGCTGGCTCCCCACGATACCGGCCTCATCGCGCTCTCTCAGCCGGGGGAACCTGCAGCCACACTGTCGGAGCTACATGTACGTCGGTGCCATTTCAAACAAAATTACATGTATGGTGCTCCCACACAGAAAGTTGCAGACCGAGTCGAGTCAGCGCTTGATACTGTAATACTTTTGCGAAAGTCCATGTCGGGGAAGCCTTATTTCCAGTCAAGCATCCAAGGACAGCCATGGCCAATGCAAGGCAGGCGGAGGGGATGAGGGCCTTCCAGAAAATCTTCACGTTCAGTCGTTGAAGACGAGGCAAGGCGGAAGCTTGAAAATGGACGCAGCAAGGAAGTGAATTAAAGCTCCATAACTGAAGCGCCTACAACTTAGGGACTCTACTGGCAACAGCTCTGGCAACCTTGAATATACCAGTACCTCCACCGCACTCAAAAGATTGTCAGAAGAAAAGCCAAAAGAGGCTCCAAGGCTCCAAGCAAGCGTCAGCAAGCAGCCTCGCTCTTGCCGCTCGGAACAATCTCGAACTGTCTCTTGCATCAAAACATTGAGTCACAAGTGCCCAGTCATCCTACAGTCGTATCATCCCGAGTGATCTTGTGCTGGGTTAGCCACTGGCTAGATTTTAGTAGGATTCGTAGTACATAGTCCAAGGTGAGGCATCAATAATGACCTTCTTTGAAGATGAGTACATGTAAAGCGTAAACATTGTACAGCCAACCCACCGTCTCAAAAAAGAACGAACGCTCTTTAAATCTCCAAGCAGAACAGGATGCTGTTTCTGCTTCTGTTCCTGCCTCCAAGCAGAATTTGAAAGTCGGTGGTCAATCAAACATGCTGGGCCCAATCTCCGTTTTGCGACCCAGCTTCTTCAGCCTTCGTGGAAATAGCTGTGGAAATCATGGAGGGTGGAGGGCATCAAGCAATCCGACACAGATCTCACAATACAACACTTCTTTGATAATAAAACCGCAAGCCTCCAACCACCACAGCATGAAGCTACCATTTATGAGAAAAAAGTCTGTGGACGAGACTGCAAAACAGGATGAAGAAGTTGGAGGATCTTTGAGAGTGTCCAGTTTGAGGACGGAGGAATCTCCCAAGGGGCGGCCACGACGAAACTCTGACAGTCATGCCAACCTCTTGCCGTTAGAGGAAGCAGGCAGCGGCAGCAGTCTGGAACAACTACCAGAGCGTTTGCCTACCGAAAAGGAAATCAAAAAGGCCATGGCAAACATGACACAAGATGAGATTTTGTCCGTCATGGAGCAGTTCGCCAAACACCAGGGGGATCCCAAAAAGATTGGATTGGAGTGTTGGAAGACCATGCAAGCAAGGAACCAAGGAAAGAAACAGTCCTCCAAGGAAAAAAAGATGAGAAAGGCAAAGTCCCTGGCCGCTGATAGTCCCAGAAAGAGTCCATCCGCTGATAATAAGCAGCGAAGAAGTCGAAAGAACCGAAGTGGAAAAGCCCCGAACGCGGCAGGTGTGGCCTTGCAACGATCCGCGACAATGCCTGCTTCTGCTTGAGATAATATCAGGTTGATCTGAGCGGCCCAAATAGCTAGCAACCAAAACGCAGACTCGACTCGAATCAGGGACTGTGCTCAAATGCCTTGAGAGAGAGCTTGGGGAGCTTCTATTGGATGGACAACTTCTCTCACCTGTCTCAATGGCACAGCAGCAATATATCATAGATAAGATAAGAAAGCAAGTATATTACATTCTTACGAATAACATAGCTTCATAAAAGTTTAGCTGCACGATATCCGGTGCTAGTAGGCTTCACTTAGGATTGAAATTGCTAACAAAATTCAAACAGTGATATTGCGATATTGCTCCGGGTATACTGCAGCGTCAGTCAAAGATAGATAAGAACATCGAACCTACCGTATCGGTACATGTACCTAACGACAATTCCTGCGCAGAATTGCGCAAAGGAGAAGAGGATGAGTACTACATGTAAGCTGGGATGCCAGAAGGTCCATGAAGGGGAGTGCGGCCCAGAAATGTACCTGGTGTTGAATGTTCAGCCATTGGGAGGAGTAAGAGTTTGTCCCAGATGGGGGGTTCTGGAGTGAGGCCATGGCATTGCACCAGGAAATGAAGCTTGTCTGGTGGGGTCTGGAGATGGGCTTTGTACATGTATTTGGACCTGGCTGGAGTGTGCCCAAGAGTTGCTCCAGAAGTGGAGACTTGCTTGCTTTGGTGTTGTTGAGGTGGGTGTGGATTGAGATGCTGGACACCCCGACACCCTGACCCAAGTGATGGTCCAGGCACTGGCAGGTGTACGTGTCCCGGAATTGGCCAAATGGGCTCTAGTAGCTAGGATCTGGTGCTAGCTAGTCTAGCTAGGAGTATGGCCTGTGATAAATAGGGCTAGGTGCCGATGCAGGTTAACCTGGAATGGAACCTTGGTGACGATGCAGCAGAGGCGACATGGAGTGCAGAAGTTGGACATGCGATTTTTTGGACCTCCCATGATGGGACCTAGCTAGTAGCCAGATAGCAAGGGTGGGTTCATGAGTGGGGCCTGGATAGGGACCAGACCTGTGGTGGCCGTGGAAATCAATTCCAGGGAGGCCATGCAGTTTAGCCCAAGGTTATTGGTCCAGATTTTGGTGACATCTCAAGCTTGGCCTGGAAGGAGAGTTGAAGGGAGGTTGTTTGATGCTTGGCCGCCTTATCATTCTATCAAATAATGGAGACTCCACACTTGGGAATTGGGAAGCCCTCCGCCGATGCTTCCTTCCATAGGCAAACATGTGAAAGGTGTGGTTCAGTAGAAAGAAGAGTTTCCGCTTGAGCCCGGCGCCCCATTTGAAGGGATTGCTATCGAGCAAGTGCCTTTGCTACATATCCAGCACTTTCCAGATAGCAAAACCTATTGCCTTCAGCTTCTTTTAAAGCTGAACATTGTTGGAGCATTGCAGCATTGGTGTCGCTTGCCTCTTGCCTGCATAGAGCAAGGAACCGTTGCCGTACGGTAGCCGTTGACGTTGAACTGAAGGCTGAAGGCTGTACGGCTGTACCGCTACTGTACATACTTCACAGGCATTACCCGAGTACCGATACTTATCAATTTGGTTTCCTGTCACTCAATTGTTAAAGGGCTTGTTGAACATGCAGTCATAAAGAACACAACAAAACCCTTTTCCCCTTTCTCTCCACGTGAAGAATGTCAACATACATGTCAACCACCGAGTCGTACGAACTGTGTAGAAACATCCTGAACCTTCATCGCCGCATCTTGAGAGCAGGTGAGCAGTTTGCGGGGAACACAAAACCACAAAATCAAAAATCAGCTAAAACATCACAACTTCTGAAGCCAAACTCCCAGCTAGCTAAAATTCTCTGCTTCCTTAACCAAACAATCAAAAAGTTTGTGCAACATGGGCAATGTCAACAGCCACGCCAATAGTGATGCCATTGTGGAAGCCGTTCGAGCTGAATCTAAGGGACGTGGAGAAAGAACTTCGCGGGCGAACCGAAGACGCGTTGACGGCTCCTCGAACCTAACCAAAGAGGAGATTGCAGAGGTGATGAGCAAGATGAGTCCAGAAGAGATTCTGGCTGCCTTGGAGAAGTTTGCACGGGACGATGATGCAAAGATGTACATGGAATGTTGGGAAGCCATGAAAGAGCATAATACAAGTGGCAAGGCACTGAGGCGTACTAGAACCGAGGGCGACAGTTCACGCCGTCGTCAAAAGGGCGAGAAAAAGACGTACAGACGATGCGTGACCGAAGATAGGACCACACAATCTGCTTGCAATGCTGCTGCATAAGTGTGCCAAGGAGGACGGAATATTTACCATTACCAGGTAGCTATAGCTTAATAATAGCATTTACATAGATTGGATCATTCAAGAGAGTAACCATTATGCCAAGAAGCGAACGAAGCCGAAGCAGGATGGGTGGTTGCCGTAGTCCTGTAGACTTGATTGCTATTTGATGGTCTAGCTAGCTAGCTAGCCAGGGCGAGTCCTCCATTGACTCCATGTACAATGCCACTCGGGATATGATGGCCGATGCCTCTCTCCCCCCCTCTATGGCAGGACTACACCCCACCTCCCACCCGCTGGAGTTTGGACGAGCAACACTTCCCAAGTGTCAAAGCAACGTCTCTCCCGATCCCAACCTTCCACCCTCAAAGGCAATCGAGACCGGCCCATTTTGGCTGAGCTAGGGTGCCCGCAAATCGATCAAGTTCCCTTCGCCGCCGCTTACTGTGCTTTCCTCCATAAGACATGAGATTCCTGGGCGCGTGTTTGAGCGACTGAGCTCAACCAGCTGAGCGAATGGCCGCACAAACCTCCACTGGCTGGTCAGTTGCCTCCAGACAGCTAAAATAGGGCTAGTAGATGAGTGCCTGTCAAAGGCACCCTTCTTGAGCCATGGAGCTGGAAGACTGTAGCCACCGCCGACATGGCTGTACAGGAACTCGACCACCCTGCTAGGCACTTGGGGAGGTTTCTGGTTCGTCAATTCCGCGAAGAAGAAGGTAACCGAGCGAAAGCCCATGGATGACGACGAAGTTTCCAGGACAGAGAGATTTTGCCTGACCGGTAGCCTAGCTACGATTACAGCATTGCCGAGCTCTGATGGTGCCGTGCCCCCTAAAACTCTTGCGAACGGACCAGACAGAGATACACCAAGTTGTTGGCGCAAGATCATTGGAAAAAGAAGATGTCATCAGTTCAGACCAGCCCCGACAGTACCGGCACTTGATGCTATCGCACGGTTTTCTACAACAATGTACGGGAAAATGCATTGTTTGACGGTTGCCAGCAGGCACAAAAAACAGCAACGTGGTGCCCTTTTAGTTCATCCTTGTCGTGCTTAGTTATTCTGTGCAAAAACGGACAGAACACGAGAGCAACAAACAAACAATCCAGAGGAATGAGAGAGAAACTGCACAGCTCGTCGCATCGGAGCTTAGTATATTATTTTTGTGTTATTGCATAGAAGGTGTCAATTTTGCTGGGATCGTGGTTCCATTCATTGCAGTTTGTCAGCCAAGCAAGTAAAAGACAGAAATTCAGTACCATCGGATTTGATTCGATTTGCAAACTTAGGGGATGCCATTGACAACATTGAAAAAGTCAGCCTTGAGACTGGCTCCTCCAATGAGTCCTCCATCAATATCTGGCTGAGCCAGCAACTCCTTGGCATTGGCACCCTTCATGGATCCACCATACTGGATTCGCACAGCCTCGGCAACCTCGGGGGAAACATTTTCGGAAACCCAAGTACGGATGCTCTTGTGTGTTTCCTGGGCCATTTCTGGTGTTGCTGTCAATCCGGTTCCAATAGCCCAAACTGAAAAATTGAAAGAAAAAGTCCAAATAACAGACTTAGAAACAAACAAGCTCCAGAAATAAAAATAAAATTGACGAGTGACAATGGTTGCGTACCTGGTTCGTAGGCAATGGCGATGGATTCCCAATCCTTGGCTTCGATAGCCTTGGCCAATGGTGCCATCTGCTTGGCGCAAACTTCCATGGTTACACCGGATTCTCGCTCTTCCTTCTTTTCTCCAATGCAAAACATGACTTTGAGTCCATTTTTAATGGCAACCTTGGTTTTTTCGGCACAAAGCTCTACTGGTTCTCCAGCCATTCCAAATCCTTCACGACGCTCCGAGTGTCCAATAATGACCCAAGTGCAGCCAATATCTTTGATTTGGTGAGCTCCAACTTCACCAGTGTAGGCGCCATTTCCATCATTGCTACCGCAATCTTGAGCACCAACGGTGATTTCCTTTCGGACTTTGGAGAGAACCATGGGAATGTGAATGGAGGGGACGCACAAAGCGACATCTACATTTTCGGGGATGGCTCCAGCTTCATTGAACACCTTGATGCGCTCCTCATTCTCGGCAAGAGTGCCGTTGCACTTCCAGTTTCCAGCGATCAAATAGCGGCGGCTGCGAAAAAGGGGGAACGTTGACGGTGAGGGATCAGCGGTTCGCAATCAAACAGATAAAGGGCAAAACAACTCTGCCGCAACGAGGAATACCTCCAATTCCTTACCCCATGGTTCAAGTTTTCTAGAATAATTCAACAGTAAAAATAATGTGGTCGAGATCAGTAGTCAGCGGATGGATTAGCGACAGGAAGATTGTCAGCATGCGAAGGCAACGTGCGATGCAATTGATTGGATGTGAGTTGACTCAAATCTTGGTTCTTGGTGTCTGTTGAAGGCGAACAGATGATGCTGTGCCATAGATGTGGTGGGCGAAAAGATCGGGAATGCAAACGTCATGACGAGGCGTCACTGACGTCATGATATAACCGTCAGGCCAAAAGATACCAGTACGGCTGGAGACACCTTGTCCCTAACTAAAATAGACAAAAGATAACGCAGAATTGAAGTGTGGGGCGGGTAAATATTTGTTGTACCCACACCAGCTACATATATGGATGATAAAATGTCACAGCCTCGAAGCTAGCTAGACACTTGGAAGCATTACGGTATCGTTCATAGATTCAGTGCCTTGTTGGCATCGAGCATTCTGCGCTCACTGGTGAGATTTCTGCTTGCGTACTCGACTCGACTCAGTCCAAAGTTCATACATGATGGTAGAAAACAACGATAGAAGTCATTTCTACTAGATTGACCTTTTTGCTGTCATCGTTATCTATCATATCAGTCAGTGCCTTGAACCCACTCTGGCAGAGCGTCAATCATGACTGCCGTTTGCTCTCCAGATTCCAAATCTTTGACCGAGACTTGACCATTTTCATACTCATCGGGTGCCACAATTACACAGTACTTTGCTCCAATGCGATCCGAGTGCTTGAAGACCCATTTTGGTTTCTTTTGTTCTAAAACAACATCGACACTTTGTCCGTTTTCCCGTAGCGTAGTCGCCACACCCAAAGCCACTTTATAGAGGTCTTGGTTCATTGCAAAAATCACCGTATCGGTACCAGAGCTTTCAAAGGAAGGCAGGACATTTCGTTCTTTGAGCAGTTCCACAATGACGGCATCTCCAAATCCAAAGCCAGCTGCTGGCGTGGGATCCCCACCAAATGTTTCCAACAGTTTATCGTACCGGCCACCGCCAGCAATGGCTCGTAGCACTCCTTTCCGATCAAAGGCCTCGAACACAATTCCAGTGTAATACGCCAAACCTCGAATGACAGAGGCATCAATGAGAATCCAGTCGTCAATGCCGTAGGCTTCACAAAGCTCCACCAGCTTTTTCAATTCCTGAATGGCTTCCGAGTCAGGACCAAGAGTTTCTTCCAATCCTTCAATGGAGTTGTTGGTTAGTACTTGTGTCAACTGTTCAATGACGGATCGATCCAATCCAAGTTCTTCCAAATCTCCTTGAATGGCATCCAATGGAACCTTTTCCAATTTGTCAATCAAAACACAAGTGGCGGCAAACTTGTCTTCGGGAATTCCCAATTCGGTCAACACTTCGGCAATCACCAGTCTCGAGTTGACCTTGATACCAACATCCTCACTGGTCAAACCAACTCGTTTGAAAAATGCCACCATGGCCGAGAGTAAATCTGCTTCTGCCTCGACACCGGCTATACCCCAAATATCCATATTCCATTGAAAATGTTCTCGTCTTCGTCCTCGTGTCATGCGTTCGTAGCGCCAGCATTGCGGGATGGAGAACCATTTGAGAGGGAGTGGCAATCCTCCCTTTTTGGCCATGACCATGCGAGCCAAGGAGGGTGTCATTTCGGGTCGCAGCGCCACGGCCCGATCCCCCTTGTCGACAAAATTGTACAATTGTTGTGTGACTTCTTCTCCTGCCTTGCGGGTGTACAAGGATTCACTCTCCAACACGGGAGCATCGTATTCCAGAAAACTATAGGTCTTGGCCACGGCACGCCATTGATCAAAGAGCCACGTTCGTAATCGCATATCTTCGGGGTAAAAATCGCGAGTACCCTTGGGTGGGTTCGTGTCCAATTTGACGACGGGCTTCGTCTTGCCCTTTTTGGACGATTTGGCAATAGTATCCTTGTCTTGGACTGCCGAGGAGACGCGGCCACCACCGGCATTCATGTAAAGCGACCCTGTAGCAGTGGCAATGGATCTTCTTGCTGACAGTAGAGAAGAAGATGATGAAAATGAAAATGACATGGTTGCTTGGGGCGATCGACTGGCCACAAGAAGACAGAACATCATGATGGATGGAACCGACTTCAATCCTTGCTTCGTCATTCTATTCGTCTGGATGGCTCTTTGGAAACAGGAATCGACTCGTCGCTCTTCTCTTTTTTTCTTCTTGCGTATTAAAACCTCTATTGACCAGCAACCAAAGCATATACGGTACCTTTAGGGAAGCGAACAGCAGAAGAAACTAACCCAAGAGGAGGCAACAACTTCCACCTGTTGCTTGTTGCTCGTTGTTGAGGTTTGAAGGAGGAGAGAAAGAATGAGCGGCTGCAATGAGTCACTGGGTATAAATTGCGTCAGACCAAAAACGTCACAAAAGTTAGCAGAAAGTATCCACGTTTCAGGGATTGATAAACCCAAATGCAACCCAAATGAAGACGCACAGGACGCTTCTCCAGGATCTACGAGGTCAGCATCCACCCCCCAAACAAATGGACCAACTCCAGGCCCTGCAATGGGTTCATCTCCAGGCTCCACTTCTTGATCCACTTCTGGATCCACATTTTCCAGTTTGTTTGCCTAGCTAGCTAGCGATATCTCTAACCCGGTCCCCAATTCAGGATCAAGGCTCAGCCCCACGACAGGATCTACCAATGGTCCATATTCAGACCCCACTCCTGGTCCCACACGTGCGTGGACCTTATGGATGGGTGAAGTCCTCTTCTTTACTCTACTAGAGAGGAGATTATCATTGCTTGCTACTAGTAATAAATTGATGAATTGATATACTGGTAGGCCCAGTTTGGGGGCGGGGGAGAAAAACTATATCGAAACCCCATTATTTCGTTTTGACTGCATGTTGAATCATCCGTCGCATATCTCATCCCAACCAAGGCTGAGATGCTGCCACAAAATACATTGTCAGCAACAAAAGCGCTAACACCAGTCTACATTTCACAAAAACTGAAAAAGCTTATTGTCGTCGACTACCTCCGCCGACAAGAAATCCCACCAAGGCGGCCACTCCCGCCACAGCTGTGAGTGTGGCAATTTGGTTCCTGTCGATCGAGGAAGACGAAGAAGCAGCCTCCTTATCCATTTTCTTTCTCTTCTTTTTCTCCTTCTTGCTACTGGCTGTCGATTTCACAACTGTGGTTTCCTCCGATGGTGCCGACTGGGACTTGTTCTGTGGTGCATTGTTGTCGGTTTGCTGTTCGGTATTCGTCGATGTGGTGTACGACGCAACGGACGCCAAGGCCGCGGCGATGCCACCTGCCGCGGCCTTTTGTTTGCTGGTCCCTGACACAGACTCGGTTTCACTGTCTGTTGTTGTATCACTGGATGAGGCCGCCGCTGCTGCTGCTTCCTCTTCCGCCTTTTTCTTCTTTTTCAGTTTCTTCAGTTTCTTCTTGACTTTTTTCATTTTCGCCTTTTCGGCTTCTTGATGTTGCTGCATTTGTTCTTCAATGGTAATTCGTTGTTTTTCCAATCCCTCCTCGGTTCCGTAGTATTTTCGGTCAATGGCATGATGTCGTTTGACATCTCCTTTTCCACCACGCAGTAACTGTTTCAGCCGCTCTTCTTGTGCGGCATCACTTCCCGGATTCTTAATGGCAGCCATGTAGACCTCGCTCATTTGCTGTCTTCGACTTTCGACTTCCTTGATTTCCTTGCCGTACTTGTCCCGTAGTTTCCGTTCCAAGGCTTCTTCGTCGTGACCGTACGTCACCACCCATCCGGCTGTTGTGTGTAGTCAGTACAATACAAACATACACAAAATTCAGGACAAGAACAACATCCAGATGAGTGAGTATTACGTATGATACATCGACGACTTGACTGATTTTTTTGGTTCGACGTACCAAAGGCAGCGATGGGAACCATGACCAGGCCATACAAAAGGACTGGCAGTGGAGGCCCAGGGGGCTTGGGAACGGCCGACCGAGGCATGTTGGTGGGGTTAGGAGGCGCCATGGTCACCTCTCTCCGTAGATTTGGATGGTTATGGAAATTGGCGGTTGTCTTTGCCTTCGTCGTTCCTCGGGTCTGTTGGAAAAGTAACATGCTCGGGAGTCGAACCCTCAGACCATGTCAGCTACCAAGTGTGAATTTTACCCTTCTAACACCCTCCCAGAATTCTCAGCTTGGGAGTGGCTGTTATCCTATGCACTCATACCATGGAGCTACACTTCACTAGTGGACCCTCCCATGTTCTCTTATCTGTCTCATCAGAGCTGGACCACACTCTGCCTGTTGACCACTCATCACACTCCTCAGCAGCAGCTGCACATGACGTCTCCAGGGTCATCCGGATAATGTTACCATGTTGGAAAAGTAACATGCTCGGGAGTCGAACCCTCAGACCATGTCAGCTACCAAGTGTGAATTTTACCCTTCTAACACAGGTGTACGAGGAACGAGGACAATGGTCGTCTAGATGATGCAACTACAAAGGTTAGGAAGTTAGGTCGAAGAGATGAATGCAAGGAGCGACGGGATGGAGCAAATGAATGGACGGATTGAAGGTCCATAGGTTAGTAAAGTGGGAAAGCCCTCCAGGGCCAACCATGCACTTCAGGAAGATAGATCGACGAGATCTATCTGTAGATGAAACTGCGAGAAGCAAGAGGATCGAAAGATCCTGGTATATGTATGCATATCGGACTCAGTTGTAGAGCTCACCATCTGAACGAGAGAGAAAGAGAAACAAACGAATAGCCAGTCTACTAGACAGTAGAGCTGGAAGGATATTGATTAAATTAGAGAAATTGTGCGTTCAAGTTCACCTTTTCAACACGTTTAAAACGATAGCTATCAGGAAGAGTGAGCTTGGATCCAGGTTGTCAAACAGAAGAAAGAAGAATTGAGAAGTAAGTAAAGATGTCTACGGAGGTAGAGGTATTATCGTCGAGCAAGTATCCCATCTTCGATGGGAAAGATGAGAATTCAGGTTCTACAAGGTCAAGATGATGGCCCATTTATCGAAGTATGGGTACGTAGAACTGATGAAAGACTCTACGGAGATCAAACCGGACAACTGGGAAAACCCTAACAGGTACGGGCAAGTTGTCGGAACGACGAAGTAGAAAAGAGATTGAAAAGTCTGCAGTAGAGAGAACAGCAAGGCTGCTGGAATACTGCTGGATTCGATCAATGTGGAGAACATCGAAGGGCAAGTCGCCTTCGACCTACTGGGCTCACACACAAACGACTGACCTGCTGCTGGGAATTCAAAGGCATTGTGGGAGTCCATGCTGGACCTCTACGTGCTGAAGACAGTGGTGAGGTAGGAGCTCAACGAACGGAATACTACGCGAAAAGATGGACATACAAGGAGAAACCAAAGAAGTTCGGAGATTGGACTCGA
>CAICTM010002507.1:0-14042 GCA_903772945.1 Seminavis robusta | reverse complement strand
ACCGGCGAGCGGTAGTGTTTTAGTCTCATAGTATCTTCGCCGTCTGGGTGATTATCATCTTGACCCACTCGGGAATCATACTGTCAATAGATGCAGTAACTCATTCCCCATTTCTTGCATGATCTTGAAGCGAATATCACTCAAGTCGGGGCGCTGCAACAGCTGGGAGCAAAACTCGTGATATGCCGAAGTGATGCCACTGTAAGGATCTTCTTGAAAACACAACATTTCCCAAGGGGAGGACCTTCTCTCAAGTTGCTGCTGTTGTAATGGCTGATTAGAATAATGGGAAAGCAATGACATGGTCAGTTTCCAACTCTCAGGATCTCCATCTGGGAATTCAAACCTCATGGTCTGAGTCTCCTTCATGCCGCTGCGGAATGCACCATTGAAGTAGCTACTGCAATATCGGAGATGATGGCTGCATTCTTGAAATTCCTGGCCTCCTACCTCGAGGTCAGGGTCAACGCCTACAACAAACAACAGAACATCATTCCAGACACATTGGCATTTGCAATCGAACCCAAGCTTCTTCTTTTTGCTGGGGGCTGATTTTTTTTTTAGGGTGGAAATAAAAAAAATCCCCCCGAAAAAAAAACCTCGATTGGGTCCTTTTCTTTTCCGCTCGCCCTTGGGTTGACAAGATCGGATGAAGCTGTCTTCATAAGTTTCAAACGTATCGATAGCTAGGCGCAGCGCAGCGCTGATTAGGCGAGAAAGTGGGTACAAAGTCAGGTGCCCCGAGCTATCAGTGAAGCCCAATGGTGGGGTAAAACCACCGCTTGCCTAGTTTATGATAAGCACGAATTGGCCAGCACGAGACGTCCCAGTTTCTATGTGGGGTCACCGGCTAACTGCTTTGCGTACTGTTATGTAGACTCTTCTGTCATCATCTAGAAGACAGTTGTATAGTAGCAGATCGCAGCCGAGTGTGACTTCGGTACGAAGGTTTGTTTTGCTTCTGAAAAAAGTGCTTTCTTTTACTGAATTGGCTTTACTATGGATTTAGGAGAGGCTAAGATGAGGAAGGAGACAGAGGTCAAGGGTAGGGCATGACGCAGGAACGCAAGGCAGAGCAATCAAGTGCAGCAAGCAGGGACACATGGAAAACCAAGGATAGGTGAGGCAGGAGGTCAGGAGGAGCCAAAGAGCATAGACTAGCGAAAGAGATCAGAGGGCACCTCGTCATCCCAAGCTTGGAAACATTGAGAGATGAGACACGGCGAGCCTCTCAAACACAATGTCGTGGCACGGCAAGAGCTATGCTCAACCTGGCCGAGATGAAAGAAGCGAACCACAGAGTAGGGCTTGACCACTTGTGAGCCAAAAGCTGGGAGAGCCGTTGGAATAAAGCAGTAGCTTCGGCAGCAAAGAGGCCACTCAGAGAAACAACAAAGGTGGTGAAGTGGCGGCGTTGTGCAGTGCAACTGAGCCTGGTACTTCGTCTTCATCTGCTCTCCCGCTGAGAAAGGGCCTTCTCAGCAGTGCACCCATGGTCCGAACGACCAAGAGACTCAACATCCACGAGGGAGACATACGAAATTCAATCGGTACCTCGATGCCAGAACCCGCGAACTAGGAGGTCACCCCGATCTTGGACAACGGGATCAGAGGGAGTAGGAGCATGGAGAATCAGCAGAGTCAATCGAGCCATAGCTGGGCGACCAAGAGTGATACGGGGTTCGTCGCGGACAGCAGAGGGCATGAAAGCATGGAAGATAAATCAGCCAGCTCGCGCACAATTGATGTGGCGTCTGAAGAAGAAGTCCACCGTGGGAGCAGGAAAAGGCATGGTGGAGACCAAACTTTTTCTTGCACCCATCACAGTGGGGTTGGAGATCCGAAGGAGTCAGTCCATATCGAAGATGGAGAGAATCCCGAAACTCCAGGGGAGAGAGGACGGTATCATTCTCTGGCATGGGGGTGACGGAGAGCCACGCCCCAGTTGAACAAGCCCGTTGGAGACCCTCACGACGGACTGCAGGGGCAGCAGCCTTGATGGTGGCAAGAGTCTGTTGAGCCTCTTTCACACGAGATGCTTGAGTGTGAGCACGCGTGGAAGTGCTTTCTTGATCGTTTTCAGTTCTGGCTGGACTGATTCATGAGCCCTGCCTGCATGGAGGTTTGTCTTCGTTTCGGACAAGACTGGTCGCTTAGATCTCACGAAGAATCCAAGGGAGAGCTGATGGTTCACTCCACGGCCTGCTCCACAATTGTCATGGTGTGGCATCACTGGATAGCTCGGGCCGACCTTGCTCACTTATTTGTAGATGATGTTGATGTCATTGTCTAGCTAAAGATGACTGCGACACAATAAAACAGTGCATCTAGTTGTTTACCTAGAGAAAAATGTAGCATATAATCAGAGAGCTGTAGAATTGGTGATATCAACGGATCCATCTTCTCCAACCAAAAGATCAATGGTGATTTCAGAAAATGCCTCCCCAGCTACCAAAGAATACAACACTGATTCGTTAGTGGCTGTCAGAGTGATCCAACCAGGGATGGAGACACCATCACCATAACTGTCAGACACAACCAGTATGTAGGCTGTGTCGGTGTTCACTGGGCAGAGAGAGGAATATAGATGATTTTTGAATGCCAGTGGACCACCAGATCCCAGTGTCTCCCAAACACCAGTCACATTGGTTTCCTTCTGCCAAACCCATGATATTTCGTCTGGATAATCTTCAGTATGGATGTTCAGCATGACATCAGCACCTCTAGTTGGAAACCGACCAGGCCAATCAGGTGGAGCTGCTATGAGGTCAGAACAGGTGGAAACAGGAGGAGTTTCATTTAGGGAGCAATCACAATTGAGAAAAGAGCAAAGATGCTCTGGCACACTTCCTGAAAATCGATTCCCATACAGTCTCAACCCCATAAATCCATTCAGTTGGCTGGGCAGTGTTCCTGTCAGGTTATTGTTGTGAAGATCCAGAGATGTCAAAGATGTCATCAGACCCATTTCAGTGGGGATTCTTCCGGTGAACTGATTGTCATAAAGGAGAAGCCCCAGTAGTGAGGTCATGAGCCCTAGCTCAGAAGGCAGAGGACCTGTGAACCGGCTCTCATGAAGGTCCATCTGGTCTAATGAAACCATGAGCCCAAGCTCCGAAGGAACTTGACCACCCAACCCGGTATCGACAAGGTCAAGCACGTCCAATGCAGTCAAGAGCCCAAACTCAGATGGAATTGGACCGGAAAACTGATTCTGATGAATCTGTAGGTCTTCCAATGAGATCAGGAGCCCAAGCTCAGAAGGGATTGTCCCAGTCAAGCGATTCTCGTACAAGCTCAGCCTGGTCAAAGCCGTCAAAAGGCCAAGCTCAGAAGGGACTTGACTGGTGAGCTCATTTTGATTGAGCCGTAACCAAAGCAAAGCAGTCAACTTTCCAAGCTCAGAAGTAACGGGACCGGTCCACTGATTCTGCTCAAGATATAGCAATTTCAATGAGGTTAGGAGCCCAAGCTCAGAAGGAAATGGACCAACCCACTGATTCTTAGGAAGGCTAAGCAAACCCAATGAAGTCAAGAGCCCAAACTCAGATGGAATTGGACCAGAAAGCTGATTCTGATCAATCCATAGGTCTACCAATGAGTTCAGGAGCCCAAGCTCAGAAGGGAGTGTCCCAGTCATTCGATTCTCGTACAAGCTCAGCCTGGTCAAAGCCGTCAAAAGGCCAAGCTCAGAAGGGACTTGACCGGTGAGCTGATTTTGATTCAACCATAACCCACTCAAAGCAGTCATTGTGGAGATTTCAGGGGGAATTTTGCCAGCGATCTGATTTTCCACCAAAGCCAGATGTGTCAATCCAGTCATCTCGTACAGTGCTGCTGGTAACAGAGATGAAAGCGTTCCAGCAATATCATTGCCACCAAGAGACACACGAGACAGGGAACTCAAGAGCACAATCTCAGGTGGCAAAAATGGGGCAAGACCAGCGAGCTGCAGGTCTCCCAGATTCAGAGATGTGAATCGTCCTTGGTTGTTGCATGAAAAAGCTGGATTAAAGAATGGATGGTACCTTTCACCTGAAAAAAGTCCAAATCCACTGGAGAACCAGTCACACTCTTCGACAGTGTCATCCATCCATCCGCGGCCCTTGATTAACGGATTCCAACTATCTCCCTCAAAGGCATAGAAGAAAGCTGCAAGAGCAAACAGCTGTGTCCTTCTCCATTCAGGCAAGTTTGTGATGTTTTGGTGATTGGCTAGCCATTGCCATGCTCTCCACTGGGGGGTCTCGCTGCCATTGTTGATGCTGGCCAGAGTGTAGTCAGGGAGACTATCGAATAGCAAGTCTAGAACCCCAGTGGGGGCAGATGATGGTACTTCAGAAGGAGTCATGGACCCAAAAACTGTCGGAGCGTTTGTTGATTGGGAGACAATCACCTCTGGCTCCTTCTTTTGGGTTCCTGCCACAGATCCCACAACGACTGCTGCCACAATTAACAACATGACGAAAAAGACTATAAACGTCAGCCTCTGTTTCTTCCTCTTTTGTTCTCTCTGCTGGACATGCTGTAGATCGACTGGATCTGCAGCGGGCCTAGTCTGTTCCTCCTCTGAATCTTCTAGAACAAGATTGGCCACTGCCAAGTTCGGGTCATTTGTTGCTGGAATGTTGTTGTCACTGGCTATCATAATGTCAGGTGGCAATGGGTCTGTTGGTTCTATCTGGGTATTCTGATCACCATTATTATAGAAAGCCCCCCCTGCTGCATATGCACCAGGCTGTGACAATGACATTGCGGCATTGTTGGGTTGTACTACAAGTTCTTCACTTTGCCGGTTTGGATGATTACCAGAATTTGCAGCAGTTTGAAATTTTTCCATTTTGCCAGCCTCATTGAATTCGGTTGCCATTTGCAGGAGGAGCCAATTATAACTAGCAGGGTCCCTGTGTTCTGCTTGCATAAAAACCTCTTCTTGTTCCAGTTGCTCTGGCACTGCTGCACTTGCCCTGTCTGCCAGAACCCTCAAGATTGGATGAGTCGTGATTTTATTGTCGTGATCCTCAGTTGGAACACTGCTGCTGGATGGAGTGCGACGGCGTTGCATTTTTCTGGTTACAGCAGTTTCAGCCGGAGTCTCTACATTTTTGTTCTCCTGAGTGGTACCGGTAGCGGCAGTGACAAAGAATTCCTCCGCTTGGAATTGTGCAGCTTCAGCCTTGGCTCTCTTAAGGAGAACATCCGCTACCGCTGGGTCGAGTGTGTCTTCCCCCCCACCACTGCCAAGAGATTCCTCCTCCTCGTTCTTACTAACAGCCTTGGCTTGCTTCATCCCTACATGTTTGTTCTCCTGCGTGGCAGTGGCAGTGGCAGTGGCAGCGGCAGCGGCAGCGGCACAGAATTTCTCGGCTTGGAATTGTGCAGCTTCGGCCTCGGCTCTCATAAGGAGAACATCCCTTACCGCATCGCTTCTGTCAGAAGATTCCTCCTCCTCCTCCGTATTCTCTTGAACAGCCTTGGCTTTCTTCATCCTTTCTTTCCTGAAATATGAAGCCGGGTTTACTATGGATTAGAGAGCTAAGATGAGGATGGGGGCAGAGCTCAAGGGGAGGGCACCATGCAGGAAGGCAAGGCAAGCAATCAAGTGGGCAAGCAGGGCAACATGGAAACCAAGGAAAGGGGTGAAGGCAGGAGGGCAGGGTATACTCGAGCAGCTCAAACTGTTGTTGTACCACGCACTAAAAGTCATCCGATCAGAAGAATCATAAGTCTCCCTTTTGGTGGACCTGGTATTCATGAAGTCTTTCGTAGATAATTTCCCTACTCTAAACCCCCTTATATATAGTGCTTGGCTGAGCTGTTGCGAGATCGAGGGGCTACCGATAGCTAGCTAGATATGCTAGATAGCTAGCTGAGTGTGATTGGAGTCAGTCATGAGTGACTCATTTTTCACACACCCAATATTATTAATATTATTATCTCGGATCCAATCCACGGAACGTGCAATGTTTCCAATCATCAACGGTGGCTCAGACTCTCGTGCGTCTAAGGTGGAAAGTGGCCAAAGAAATATAGGAAGGAGTTTGTCCGGCCTTGAAGGATGGACGGGGGAGTACTACTAGTAGCTCCCGTTTCAGCTGACGCAATGTATGTGTACCCTCTACGGAGCTAATGGTGCTTACTTCTTGCTTAGTTTGGGAGCTCGTGGCTCAATACAGAGATTTCTCCTGGAGAGGGTGTGTTTACACACTCTCAGAACCGTGCAACACAACGTCGGACATCGTATCCTGTGCATCAATCAATCTCGTTTCAAGATGCGGCCGTGGTGGCTTTTTGCTCTTTGAACAGAATCAACGCATGAATCGTTGAAGCAGTCACAAGATTGGCTACTTGTGTGCTTCGGATGCGCTTGGAGGCTGCTATAGCTAGCACTCGGTGCACAAAACTGTTTGCTTGATTCAACCCGTTAATCGTTCGCCTCATATGAGTTCAACCAGTTCCAACAACAAACGCAGCAAAGAAGGCGGCAGTAGTGACGATGAGCCACCCTTGAAGCGGCCTGAGTGGGCTGACATCGTTGTCGTCGTGGGAGGAACCCCGTGTTTTGAATCGAGCCATATCCTGAGGGCCAGCAGCGGCTACTTTGATGCAGCCTTCCGCTTTGGAACCAAGAAATTCGACTTTCCTGACAAAGATCCGGAAGAATGGAAACGCTTGAAGGGCATCCTGGAACCATTTTCAGAAACCATGGTATCGAATGAGCTTCACCACATGGCCAAGGGGCTGAAATTGTGCGACGCGAAGTTGAAAAGTGTCATCATGGAGTCCGCAGCGGAGGATTTTGACAGGGCGCTCAAGTATCTTTTGCTGAGCTATGCGCACAACCTTCAGGGGACAAAGGAAACAAGCTGCAGTATGATTCTACAGGCGTTCCAATCCAAGTCACTCCGAGGGGCGGACAAGGTCAAAATGGGATCACTGTGCAAGCTTTTGCTCTTGGATGGCTACTGCCGCGAGAGGCTATGGTGCGTCATTGAGGCTACCTTCCCAGTCCCGTCGTGGATAACGCTGAGCAAACCAAGATGCTCTCCTCGGAGCTCCTTACGTTTCTCATGGCCTCTGAGATTCAAAAGGCGACAATGATTCAAACTATTCAAAAGAGCAAATCCATGAGTGCTCTTCGATCGGATCTCCAGGCAAGCGGTATCTTGACACGAGATGGCGGTAGCAAAAAGGTGGCATCAGTAGGTCGACAAGGACACGATGCCATTGGGATCGATTCTGACTCTGTTGAGGTCGATGGTGGTGATGTAGCAGCATATCCTACCAGAAGCATTGCAAACGAGGCTGGTGTTCGCGTACGTCGTTCGAAGCGGCATGCCGGAAAGAGGTTGGGGTATGACGAAACCACAGGACCTGAAACTGATTCCGAGGATGAATTTTATCTGGCGGCGAGTGGCAATTATCGTTCCCTGTTTTATTCTTCATGCAACTGGGCTCTATGACATGCACGTGGGTGGCGAGTTTTGATGGGACTGCCACTTTTAAACTTGTCTTTAATCACAAATTGGTGGCCATGTATCGAATGATGAATCGAATCGAATCTGTGGCGGTGTTGCTCGCGGCCTTGACTCTGACTCCCTCTACTAGCTAGTACGGTGCTGGACCTTATTGGTAGTAAAACTGTCAAATGGTTGTGTTGGCTCCACGATAGAGTTTCCACGGGGTTTCCATAGACGTGTCATTGGCCGCGCTGGGAGTGCGACTGGTGGACCAGTTATTGATGATGGTGGTCTTGGTTGATTTGGCCGCGGAGAATACGGCTGTGACTCGCCATCAGCCATCAGCTGTTGGAAGCGACACGCTACTACCTTTCTAAAGCGGTTAGACCGTGGCGATTCGACCAGTTTTGAACCGAGTGCCTTCCGGTTGGCTCTCCCTGACAAGTTGCCGTAAATGATGGGAATCATGCTGCTAGCTAGCTAGGGCAAAATTTCCAAGCTCCACCATGACTGTTACTCCCGCACTGTGTCCAGCGTAGCAAATGACAAACGGTCACTCCACGGCCTGCTCCACGATCGATCTCCACGGTCATCAACGGTGTGCGAAAGTAGGGTGTTGAAGTGTCTCGTTGTTTCAACGGCCACTACGGTACCGATGCTGATACGAGTACTCGTGGCAGCGTGCTGAATAGGCAAGCGTGTTCCCACCATGCTTCACTGGATAGCTCGGGCCGACTTTGCCCACTTCTCGCCATCAGCGCTGCTAGCTAGCTAATCGAGTGAACATGAGCTCATCCGACGTTGTCAACAAGGAGAGCGGAAAGAGAAAGACCAATGAGGTCAATCAGCCCCCAGCAAAAGTTGGTGCCAATGATGATGTCGTTGTTGTTGTAGGAGGCCAGGAATTTCAAGAATGCAGCCATCATCTCCGATATTGCAGTAGCTACTTCAATGGTGCATTCCGCAGCGGCATGAAGGAGACTCAGACCATGAGGTTTGAATTCCCAGATGGAGATCCTGAGAGTTGGAAACTGACCATGTCATTGCTTTCTCCATTATCTAAGCAGACCATTACCAGCAGCAACATTGAGAAGGTCCTCCCCTGGTTTGACGAGCTGTGCGTCTCCGTTGGGTTGAAAAGATGCGAAGACTTTGTTCTTGGGCAGATTACACCAGCAGACAAGCTTCACGACGAGTATGGGCTCGGGGACATGAACAAGGCATTTCATAGCGCCATGAAATGGCTTCCGCTCGCCCTCCAATACAATCTTCAAAACGTCAAGAGGCGATGCTTTGAAGTACTGAGAAAATCCTGGGAAGCCAAGCATAGATGGTACTTGATTGATGGGCCGACCTTTGACACTTTGAAAGAGCTTCTTGAGTCACATGATGAGCACAAGCAAGATCTTTGGGACCTGTTGGCGGTTGTCTTGCCTAACACCATTGCGGACAAAAAAGAACAGGATTTCTTGCTCTCCAGTGGCATCCTTCGAATGTTGTTTGTGTCCGAACTCCAGAGACAGAAAACGCTTCTTATCCTCAATAATTGCGCAGGGTCTCGTCCTATGTGGAAAGTCGCATCACAACTGAAGAACCACGGTGTCACCGGCCTTGAAAATTGGTAGATATCGCTACATTTCATGTGGACACCGCAAGTACTTGCTTCAATGGGCTATATATCGGGGGGTTGTTGTGGCACAGCCAATGGCAAGCTTCTGTCCAAGAGTGGTACGATTCAACAAGAAAGGAAGTATAGGACCTTCTGTAACTTTCTGGTTAGAACTTAAATTATCTTTATGTGATCTTAGCCAGGCTTGATTTTGCTGATGAGCGGATCTGGGAAGTTGGCGCTTGAAGCAACGTCCCCAATGTAAAGGAGCTGGAGGAAAGAAACTTGCAACGAGCTTATTCTCAATCGTTCATGTATACCGGTATTCCACACCGAGCTCTGCATGGCTTCGTCACTCCAACGTCAACGGTGATTTTCAGGCCCCGCGTCGATGAGGTGCGATGGTGAATGTGGTTGAACTCTATACGGTACCGGTACAGTACAACCAAAGGTTCATTCGTCTTTGCTTGGTTGGTCGCTACCAGCACAGCTGCGAACGCTCGTTCCCTTCGTACCAGTAGTCTCGACTGAGTCGCTCGGCTGTACATCGTGCCCCTGAGATGATGGAATAATCGAATCAATCACGCGAGACACCAGAGACGAGCGAAGTCAGAGGGGCAACGACTTTCAAGGTCCCACTCAAAGTCCCACTAAAAGTCCTCCAACCCCCCTATTTTAAAGAGTTTTGTGGACACGGACCGCGCACGGAGCTACCGTACGTTCCGGTACCGGTACGTCCCGGTACTGCAGGGCTTGTCTTCTCTTTTTTAAAACATGTATACCGTTGGATAATCCATGGTTGTAGCTCCTCTGTGAAATACGTCAACACGAACGCACTCTTTAGTCAATGAACGGATGAGTCGTCCACGATCATGATCCACGATGTCAACGGCGCTGTATCCCGTGAAGCCCTTTTCTGTCTTGAGTGGGCTCTCTCATCATCAGACCTCGCCTCATCGTTTGCTCACAAATCAACAATACTAATCGAAACGTTCCCAATGAGTTCGACTGCTTCCAGCAAGTGTAGCGGAGGCAACAAAACCACCGACAATGACCGTGCATCCACTGGCACGGACACAAGCAATGCATGGTCCGATGTGGTGTTGGTGGTCGGTGGAGTAGAGTTTCATGAGTCAAGTCACTTTCTCAGGGCCAGCAGTGACTACTTTGAAGCAGCCTTTCGAAGTGGAATGAAGGAGGCCCAGACCAAGAGGTTTGAGTTTCCTGACAAAGATCCAGAGGGCTGGAGATTGATCAAAAGCTTAATTCAACCCTTTTCTACGGCCACTATTACTGCAGAAAGTGCTGAAAAGCTCCTTCCCTGGTTTGACGAGCTTTGCATGCCCAAAGGGCTCATGCTGTGCGATGAGACGCTCGGTAGTTTGGCAACCCAGAATTTCAACCAAACAAACACAGTCGGAGACAAGGAAGTCCAGGGGGCACTTGAGGGTTTGACAGTCAGTGCTCGATACAGACTCCCAATGACAAAGGTGACACGTTGTGACTTTATCTATGCTGCATTCCAGACAAATTTGTTTCAATTTGCCTCCAAGGAAAACCTTCGCGTTCTGTTCGAAGTCATGCTGTCTGATGAAACCTGTCGGGACAAGTTTTTTAGTCTGTTCCAAAGCTACCTTCCTGCTGCTGAGAGTGCTGATCAACTCAAGATGCTGTCCAACAATCTTCTTCCAGCATTGGTGGCAACAGAGATTCATAAGGAATCGTTGGTTTCGACCATTCAGAAATGCAGAGCGAGCAAAAACGTGGGTGCTCTTCGGGCGGATCTGCAGCAAATTGGCATTCTCACGAGCTCCAACGAGGCCCGCGTTGGATTCGATCGTTCAGTTCAGCATGCAACGAAGAGAATCAGACTGGGATCGATATCTCACCATTCTTCTGACTCGGTGGAGGCTGCATCAGTAGAGGCTTCTCCAGTAGCACAGGACGAGTACGAACCCGTCGGTAATCGGTACCTACGGGCATTGTGTCGTTGAATCATTCTCCGACGTGAGGATCGACGTGAAACCCTACCTGGGTTGGCTGTGTGTGTGCGGTAGGTGTGTGTTGTGTGAGATGTGTGGTGGCGTGAGACTATTCATCGCTCCACTACTTCTTTTTGGTTGTATGCACTGCCCTGCCCTTTGCAAACCCCCGCACTTGCCCAAGTATATGATATACGAAGCTCTCAAGACTTATAATAATAATAATACTTAACAACAACTACTTACAAATCCGTTCGTCCGGTATCAATTCGATATTGCTGTTCCGGCACTCCATTGATGAGTCGTTGTACCAGTTCATTGTTGACGTATTTTTCTTCAATTTTGTTTCCATCCTTTTCCAGAGATTGAATGGTAACGCGTCGTCCATTTTCAATGACGGTGCGTGTACTTTTGGAAGTATACGTCGAGTGTTGTCGTCGCCGACTATTGCCATAGGATGTTTGCGTGGATGACGTTTGGGGTCGTCCATCGGGTCCAATAGTAGTGGTCGATGTTTGTATTTGGAAATCAATGCCGAGACAATCGGCAATCCAACGACCCCAACTTTTGGGTTGTTGTTTCTTGCTGTTGTCGACAACTCCAAAGGCTCGTTGTTGCTGTTGATGCTGTTGCTGTGATTGTTGAGAAGGATGTTGTGCTTGAAACGTCTTGGCAAAGAGATCGTCCATGTCTTTGAATGCTTCTTGAAAGAAGGGATCATTCTGGAACAAATCATTGAATTGCATGAATGGATCACGATAGTTATGACGACGATGCCGATGATGATGATGAAATGCAGGATTGCTGCCACTGGACGATCCATGATGAAACGCGGATGTTCGTCCACCCTTTAATTCTAGATCGTACTGTCGTCGTTGTTCGGGATCACTCAGTACTTCGTAGGCTTCATTGACCCGACGAAACAGCACTGTCGCTTCTTCCTTTTTCTCGGGAGGATTGCGATCGGGGTGGTGCAAGAGTGCGAGTTTTCGATACGACTTTTTGATTTCTTGCAGTGTCGCAGAGGGCGTGACTTGCAACACTTGATAGTGTGTTGTGGAAGCATGCTCATCAGCTTCTGGATCATGGGGAGCTGTGGCGGCCATGCTGTTGTTATTGTTGAGCAAAAGAATAGAAAGAATGAGAAAGAGCCAGAATGGCTTGATGCCGAGTCGTGACGATCCAAACAGAGGAGTACAGAACAAGCCGCTGGGTTGTGGTTGTTGGGGCATTCGTGCGGCTGCCGTTTTGCTGATCGCCAAAGATGAGTCCAACATCATCGTCGCAATACACAGAGTACTAGTACTGAACTTGTAGAGCACCTTGCTTGCATGAGAACTCACTCGGAAGGGCTTGGCGGGGCTGAGAACTCCGTTGACACGTGGCAGTAATTAAGGTTAAGGAGGTAATTCACAAGTTCCTTCTCATGCTAAAAGGGGGGATTAGAGTATGGAAATTATCTACGGAAGCCAGCCGGGGCCAGGCATAAAAGCAAAGAACAGTCGAAATTCAGGACTAGGTTCTGTGGGATCAGGGGCAAGAAATTGAGGACCAGTACGGGGGCCAAATGGTTTGGCTTTGCGAGATCCACGGAGACATAAATGGGTAGCTTTCACAAGGGCAATTGAGATACGGGTCTGCATGAAGAACATCATTTGAGAGTAGGAAAACTGAGTTTTGGAGGCAGTAGCAGAAGCAAGCCGTTGTAAGAGAATCTTGGCTTGGGGGGCAAGCATGCCATCCCCAGAAACAACAAAGGGATGAAAGGAAGCGCGATTGGAGTCGCACGCTTCTTTATATTTGGAAATTCTTCTCATGTGATTGTTCCGACAACACTGCCAAACAACGCCCACCACACCAGCCACCCACCACCGCAGCCACTGCTTTGCCTAGCCCCCCCCCCTTGCTCCTTAACATATCTATTTAGTATTTATTTTCTTCCTGCCAAACAACGCCTACTTTGGCCATGCGTCGAGTCAAGTTGTTGCTTGATGGACACCCACGGCTTTCCAGAATGGCACCGAGTGGTCAACTCTTCTTGCTAGCTAGCTACATGTAGCAAGGTGGGCGGAATTCATTGAACCGGGCTATTCCGTTCGCTGCGCCGTAGGGAAGGATCCTCGAGATCGAGGGCTAGAATCGATTCGAATCCATTCAAAAAGCAGTGAACCAGTTCACGCAATTGCGCTTGGACTTGACCGCGAATTCTTGATTCGAGTGTGAAATTTCCCTCGGAATTCGAAAGCCGGGGCGAACTGTTGCATTGACTATCTAAGTCTAAATAGAATTCTATTTTAAGGCTACTCTGAGTACGACTATCCACCGTGCCGCTACCCTAAACCGATAACCCCCACAAACATTGGGGCGGAGAGAGTGTGAAGCTCAAACGCTGGCAGAAGCCAAAGCTCCATAGGCACCTGACCAGTGAACTGGTTGTCATTCAACGAGATCGCTTCCAAAGCAGGAAATGCCTTGAGCTCAGAAGGAACTCGACCTGTCAACTGATTATCAGAAAGGTGAAGCTGGTACAACCCGGTCAGGAGCCCAAGCTCGGAAGGAATTGTCCCCGTCAAGCGATTCTGATTAATCCGTAGGGCTACCAATGAGGTCAAGAGCCCAAGCTCTGAAGGGAGTTGACCAGTGAGCTGATTTTGATGCAAAGAGAACCAATACAAAGCAGTCAACTGTCCAAGCTCAGAAGGAACTGCACCGGTTAATTGATTCTGGGTCAGAACTTGGGCTCCTGAACTCATTAGGCCTGCTAAAACTTACTCATAATCGGTTGACTGGTCCACTTCCTTCTGAGTTTGGCTCCTGACCTCATTGCATTAGCCCTCGACTTCATGATAACCAGCTATCTTGGGTCCAGATTCCTCTGATCTTGGGCTCCTGACCTTATTGGAACAGCTTCGCCTACAGGAGAATCAGTTTACGGGCCCATTTCCTTCAGAACTTGTGCTCCTAACCTCATTGAACGATGTTCCAATTTAT
>CAICTM010002506.1:0-14058 GCA_903772945.1 Seminavis robusta | reverse complement strand
CCTGCTGTTGATACCAGAATCAATCCGAAATGACAGACAAGGTACGTTAGTGCCAAAACCTTTGCTCGGTCTCACCTCGAAGCAAGAGTCGGAGAGTCCCTTTGGACCGACTCAAGAGGGCGCTCCTACCTTGCTCCGTACCTGGAGGATGTCGACCATCCTGCCATCCCTTTGCTCTGCCACTGGAGAGACCATGGGGTCCCCGTACAAAACGAATCTCCTCCCTGGACAACGGAACAGAAGGAGGAATGCATCCGCCGCGGCTGCCACAAATATGCTACCGAGCATTCCGACTTCATCCGTGAGGAATTTTCCGAGTTCATCGAGAACAAGTTCTGGGCTGTCCTTTCATTCGACCTCGTCAAGGATGAACCCTCCTTCCTTCTGTCTGCCGCTGTGGTGAAGGTGGAACGAGACCTAAAACCCCGACTCATCAGCAACCACACCTGGAACTGGGGATGCCCCTCCGTAAACGAAACCACAGCACATCACGCACCGCCCAAGGCCATGCAATTGGAAATGCCTGCCGCACTGTCGATGTGCGTCACGCAACGCCAAGTTGGGCGGCAGGTGCTAGTAGTTTTAGTGGTGTTTTGATGTAAGGATGAAGCGGTCGGCGTTTCTTAGTGATCCGGCAGTAGGCCGCCGACCGTTTGATGATGTTAGACATTACAGCGAGGCTGCGTGTGAGAGGGCGAGAATGAAGTGGTAGAAAATTTTGTGAAGGTTTTTGCGACAGGAGTGCTCTGTTAGTCTTGGAGGTTTCACAGGAGGACATCGCGATCAAAAGGGCGAGACCAAACTGCTTGCGAGCATGGACGCCACCGAGATAGGAGCGGGAGCTCCAATACGGGTGGCGAGTCCAGGCGTGGAGACTCAGGCTGCGGGTCAGCAAACTCCACAGTCCGTGAGGAGAGTATGGAGCTTCTGCACCGTAGCCACTGAGTAGCGCTTGTGGGTAGCAGCGCGCTTGCATCCGAGGTGCAACTGCCTTTCAGGGCCCAGGCCATGCAGACGATCTTGACCACCTGGCTTGGGAATGGTGTACTGATGGCTTGGTCATTTCCGTGATGGAGCGGAATCCCGAGTCTGGAAACGCTTCAAAGGTCTCATCGCCGGTGGAGTTGGTGACTGGGTGGCTCCCCTCGCTTGGTTCGCTCCGGCATTCTTGCTGGCGGCTGGGAGCGGCTTGAAGAACGATACCAGTGCGCAGGGAGCTCAGTGAGGGACGAGGCATGGGAGGACTGAACGAGTCTAGTCAGCGTACCAAAGTTTGGCCCGGATTTAGGATAGCTTCGTTGACCCACAGGAAGTAATCTTGTTGGATCCCGAAAAGGATGCGACCGCACAAGTCCACTGCCACACTCCGGTTGTCAGCATGTAGGCCATGGATGGTGTGGAGTAGGTCCCAGCGAGAGAGCCACATCACGCACCGAGCGTGACGGGATGGTTTCCTCCATGGAAGACGTCTATCTGATGGAGAAGCCATAGAGGTTTTCCTCCGCAATGCGACCATCGGTGGGAAACTTTACGATCGGTGGAAGTGATGGCAATGGCATCTTCCAAGGTGACCGAGGCTCCCTTCTCAACGTACTCCGCTCGAGCAGCCAGTCCTGACCGCCTTCGTTCCGAATGGCCTTGGCATACCACCGAGAAGGGGGAAGGCCTTGCCCAAGGTGTCCCTTGACCGTTCACGAAGTACTTGGGAAGACACTGTCCAGAATGTGTCCAGTGACCAAGGGTTTGTTGCGAGGTTAATTGGTAGTGCCGAGGCCTGAGGCGTTCGTCGGTTGGGCTTGCACAGATTCCGTGTTCATTCCCTTTGGGGGACTTCGCGAGCAGCGGTGAATGACGGGGAGGTTGCGTCATCGGCAACGTTGCAGAGGTTGTGGACGCGAGTGGCTAGGGCGACCCCGATTTATCCGTGAAGGTTTTTTGCTCTTCTCACGGTCATACTGGAGTTGTTGTTCGACGGTGGCTCCATCGTATCACGTAGGTTCGTGATCCCCGCGTTGAAGGTTGCGTTGGTCAGGCCCGGACCTACCGCGCCAAGCGCCGCCATGTAGGGGGAGAGTACCCGTTTGTGCTTCGTTGGAGGCGTTGCGCTGATGGGCGGGCCACGTTAGCAGCAGCATTACTAGTGGACGTGTGACCCCCGCGACCAAAGTGAACAGGCGCGGAACCATGGACCAAAGGGGCGATGGCAGCCTGTCGTGCAGGATCCGCGTGAGTCAACTCAGGGGTAGGACTTCCGCACGGAACTGGGGAAGACTGTACTGTCCTTCGGGACGGGCCACAAGACGGCTTCAGAGAGATAGGACGGAAGAGGCATCACACGGCGGACCCGGAAGGATCAGTATCCGGGACACCACCCCGTGGGGCCACTGTGTAGCACAGGAGCCGGCACGGCGAACATCGTTCCTCCGTCAATAATGTCATGTTGTGGCAGGTTACGTCAGCCGTGCGCTCGAACGCCGACATAGGAAGGCCACCGTGATAGCGCTTCGAAGATCTTCCCCACCACGATAGCGTAGAGATTGTCGTAAGGAGAGACCTGGCTAGGTTCACGGGGTACGCTAGAGTGAATGTCCAATGTAGATCGTTTCATCATTTTGGAGGACGAAGCAAAGGTGACAGGCGAACGAAGGCAAAATTGGCTCATCGCGGAGAGGCAACATCACGATTGCATGAGGCGCCGCCCACGAAGTGAGGTATCAGTGTAGTTTGGAGCATGTACCTCCATGCCGCTGCACGAGAGACGAGTCCGAAAAATTAGAGCTGGCCATGGTGAGGTCGAAAAGATACGAAACTGATGCCGCGCAAGAGATTAATCTAATCTAGGTCTTGCCTTCAGCGTCGGCTGAATGAAGAATTGTGAGCTGAGAGAGAGACAACCTTCTTGCGATGGCAGTTCAATGGCTGGTCTTGGCTAGGTCGCTGGCTTTAGTGATCATGGTTGCCGCTGTCGATCTTGCCAAATGTGGTCTTTGACGGGCGTCGTTGCCTTAAGGGTAATCTTGTTCGAAGGCATTGAGGAGCTGATGCGTGCATCATCATGTGGGGTATCCATTTCCGAACGCAGGTGATGACCTGCGAGATGTAGAGATGTACTTGAGTTGTAGGTGAGGAGCGCGGGAATTAGTTTTGCAAATTGTGAGATGGTCCTCTCGGCAACCATGATTAGGGTCATAGTTGCGAGAACCCATCAGGGTTCAAGTTTCCATGCTGCGGGGCATGGAAACTCGGACGGGGGGTTCCCCAGGCGTGTTGCTGCTCAACACAGGGCGGAGACCAAACTGCTTGCGAGGCATTGACGCCACCGAGATAGGAGCGGGCGCTCCAATACGGGTGGCGAGTCCAGACGTGGAGACTCAGGGCTGCGGGTCAGCAACTCCACAGTCCGTGAGGAGAGTATGGAGCTTCTGCACCGTAGCCGCCGAGTAGCGCTTGTGGGTGGCAGCGCGCTTGCATCCGGAGGTGCAGCTGCCTTTTAGGGCCCAGGTCATACAGACGTCCTGACCACCGTGCTTGGGAATGGTGTACTGATGGTCCTTGGTCATTTCCGTGATGGAGCGGAATCCCGAGTCCTGGAAACGCTTCAAGAGGTCTTCATCGCCATGGACGTTGGTGACTGGGTGTGCTCCCGCTCGCTGTTGGTTCGCTCCGGCAGGCTTCTTGCTCGGCGGCTCGGGAGCGGGCTTGAAGAACGAGTACCAGCGAGCAGGGAGCTCAGTGAGGGACGAGGCATGGGAGGACTGAACGAGTCTAGTCAGCGTACCAAAGTTGGGGGCAGCAGCGCCCGGGTTTAAGATAGCTTCGTTGACCCACAGGAAGTAATCTTGTTGGACCTCGAAAAGGATGCGACCAACCATAGAGCTTTTCCTCCGCAATGCGACCATCGGTGGGAAACTTGATGTCGGTGGAAGTGATGGCGTAGGTTCGTGATTCCCGCGTTGAAGGTTGCGTTGGTCAGGCCTGGACCTACCACGCCAAGCGCCGCCATGTAGGGGGAGAGTACCCGGTTTGTGCTTCGTTGGAGTGCGTTTGCGCTGATGGACGCGGCCACGTTAGCAGCAGCATTACTAGTGGACGTGTGACCAGGCGCGGAACCATTGGACCAAAGGGGCGATGGCAGCCTGTCGTGCAGGATCCGCGTGAGTCATCTCGGGGGTAAGGACTTCCGCACGGAACTGGGGAAGACTGTACTGTCTTTCGGGACGGGCCACGAGGACGGCTTCAGAGAGATAGGACGGAAGAGGCATCACACGACGGACCCGGAAGACATCAGTGTCCGCGACACCACCGCCGTGGGGGCCACTGAGTAGCACAGGAGCCGGCACGGCGGTAAACATCGTTCCTCCGTCAATAATTGTCAAGTTGTGGCAGGTTACGTCAGCCGTGCGCTCAAACGCTGACATGGGAAGGACCACCGTGATAGCGCTTCGAAGATCGTTCCCCACCACGATAGCATAGAGATTGTCGTAAAGAGAAACCTGGCTAGGATTCACGAGGTAGGCGTAGAGTGAGTGTCCAATGTAGATATTCGTTTCATCATTTTGGAGGACGAAGCCAAAGGTGACAGGTGAACGAAGGCAAAATTGGCTCATAGCGCGAGAGGCAACATCACGATTTGCATTCGAGGCGCCGCCCACAGAAGTGAGGACATCAGTGTAGTTTGGAGCATGTACCTCCCATGCCGCTGCATGAGAGACGAGATCCGAAAAATTAGAGCTGGCCATGGTGAGGGTCGAAAAGATACGAAACCTGATGCCGGCGCAAGAGATTAATCTAATCTAGGTTCTTGCCTTCAGCGTCGGCTGAATGAAGAATTGTGAGCTGAGAGAGAGACAACCTTCTTGTGATCGGCAGTTCAATGGCTGATCTTGGCTAGGTCGTTGGCTTTAGTGATTCATGGTTGCCGCTGTCGATCCTGCCAAATGTGGTCTTGGACGGGCGTCGTTGCCTTAAGGGTAATCTTGTTTGAGAGGCATTGAGGAGCTGATGCGGTGCATCAACATGTGGGGTATCCATTTCGGGAACACAGGTGATGACCTGCGAGATGTAGAGATGTACTTGAGTTGTAGGTGAGGAGCGCGGGAATTAATTTTGCAATTTGTGAGATGGTCCTCTCGGCAACCATGATTAGGGTCATAGTTGCGAGAACCCATCAGGGTTCAAGTTTCCACGCTGCGGGGCGTGGAAACTCGGACGGGGGGTTCCCCAGGCGTGTTGCTGCTCAACACAGAATTGGCACCTCTGCGTCTATTCTAGTAGGCACAAACCCAGCAATGGAATTGACTAGTGTCAACATCGTTCCAGGCCCCTTACATGACGGTGACTCTTACCGGTGTGAACTCTCTGGCTTTCTTGCGATCGTCATCATTACCAATCTCATCTGTGACCTCTTTGGGATCACCGAAGGGAAGGTTAAGATTGGATGTGATAGCTCATCTGCCTTACTGGTGTTTGACAACGGGTTCGTCCCAGACCCCAACAATCAATCATTCGACTTGACCCATGCCCTATGGATGCACATCCAGCAAAGTCATGTGATATTTGAGACGGAACACATCGACGGGCATATGGATGACCACGCAGGTCACGAATTGAGCCCCCTTGAAGCCCTCAACGTGCGCATGGACACCAAAGCCAAAGAGTACTGGACTGCCATTGTCAATGCGAACCCATTTGGGTCTCCCTCCCATCACCCCATCGGAGGAGAAGGTTCGTCAATTTGGCACAATCAGCGGAAACTTGCATCACCACACCGACAGGCTTTGTTGGACCTAATCTGCCTCCCTGATATTGAAGAATACTGGACTTCCGACCACTATCTTGCCCCTGCAAGACTGTCCCCTGAAGCATTCCAGCTAGTCGACTGGGAAGTATGCGGAAAGCTGATGAAAACTCTACCGTTGGGCATGCGCCGGTGGTGTACCAAACACGCTTCTGAGAATTGTGGAGTGGGAATTACCCTTAAACATTGGCACAAACAGGACGATGACCATTGCCCACGATGCGGAGCACCAGAAGACACTACACATGTCCTACGATGTCATGCTGAGGGATCTAATGACGTATGGAGCGCTCACTTGCTAGAGCTGGCTTCAGCCTTTGGGGAGCTTCACACCCCCCTTGACCTTCACATAGCACTGATTGACCGCCTCAACAGTTGGCGCAATTCCCTCCCATTGCTCCCCAACCCCCAGTGGGATGCCAGCCTTACCCAACTTATTGTTTCCCAAGACCAGATCGGATGGAAGAACTTCTTGGAAGGTTTACCCTCCATTCGTTTTGCCCAGTATATGGACTCCTTCTGCAGACGAGAGGGATACTCCATCACTGGTACCACTTGGACTTGCAAAATCCTTCGCAAAACCCACATGATGGCTTGGAGCTTATGGGAACATCGGAACAAGATTCTACACGACGACCAAAAGCCCCGTCAGAAACAAGCCCTCAACCTGTTACACCAAGCAATCACCAATGAGTATATCAAAGGTACCGGGGGACTCCCCTCCTGTTATCACCACTACTTCAAACACTCACTCATTTCCCTTCTCACAAAACCAAAGTCCTACAAACAGTCCTGGCTTCAAGGGCTACACACTGTCCGCGATAGAGAAACTAGACGTGCCCACCAAATCACTGAAGACAGAAGGAATTCCAGACTCTATCAGTGGTGTGCCACAGGACGCCTCTAACTTCTCCATCACCCCTCCCTTGAACCACCTCAGAACCAACCCAATTCATCTTTTCCAAGACACCATTAGCACATGGCCTTAGCGTGCCATACCCCAAGGAAGGCCTTAGCGTGCATTCCCAAAGAAACCACCATTGAATGGAACACCTTTAGGGGCCTTAGCGAGCCCATAACCCTTCTACTCGAACAAGGGGCCAGTAGTGCCCCCTGTCATTCTGAGTGAAGTAAAATCAAGCCCTCGGCGCAGTAGAAAAATAACACCTACTAATCATTGTGACCAACCCAACCCAAGCTGACTTGTCATAGATGGATGCTTCTGATAGCGGGCGATTTAGCCTCGCCTAGATAGTTAGTCGTACAGCACCCTCCGGAGTTTTGTTCAATTCTCCGGTGGGGGGCTTGCACTAGGCCCATCCTAAGTGGGCGCCCTCGTGCGCCTGAGGTATATGGGTTCGTCACCACACCGTTCAGCTGACGAGGTGTAGCCTTTAAACAAAAATTTCAGTTATGTTTAGATGGATGCTTCTGACTTGTACTCGCTGAGTTCCAAGGCATCGTACTCTAGGATATTGGGATCCGCAGATGTTGGCTTAGCTGTCTGCTTGGTCGGCTTGGTTGGTGCCTGACTGGTCATGGTTTCAATAGCCAATGAAGCCAGTGGCACATCATTCCATTCAGGCTTGACCCTGAGGTTCTGGACAATGTGGGTCAAAGTCTCTTCAAAAGGATAGTACCTGTTGTCTGCCTGTCCATTGGAATGGAACAGGAATTGGTGCCTGGATAGGCTGCTTTTAGTCACACTTGATGGGTGATCTCGTTGATCTCGATCTGTTGATCGCTCACGTAAAACGTGGTTGTTCTTGTGTCCTTAGGACGTTTCGTGGCTCAGGATAGTAGCGAACTCCTCTGTAGTCTTTCATATGCCTCTGTGCTCTTGCAGAGGTCTTCAGTATGCTTAGATGAGTACACTGTGTGAGTTTCAATGACTGGAACAGTTCTCTCGTGAAGATTAAGCTCTTCGTGCACGTTGTATCGTTACCGGGATTGTTAGCTTCGAGGCTCACAAGCACTGTTGACACGATTTGAGCTATCTCACTCAATTTTTGGAGTTAGAAGCTTGCACTGATACTCAGAGTACCCTTGTCGTGTGCCACAACTTCTCTTGGCTTGCAATGCTCAGATCGTTCAGTAGCTTGGACGACAGATGTCGGCTCTTGCTATCGCGGTTTGAAGCACGCAACGCCCGATGACGTAATTCCTCGATAAGTCACTGGATAACAGCCGGATTTCCTTGCGACTGACACATAACCTGTACCGTTCACCTTGATTGATTCACTGGTACCCTTGGATGTCCGCAGTTCCGGCCGGAAACTGTAGGAGGATCGACAATGGGATTATCAGACGTGCGTCGTGCCGTGCGGAATTGTTAATTCCTCTGTTAAAGGTGTTTGTCTATCTAAAAGGCTAGCACTGCAGCTTATTGAGGGGTAATTTGGTTTTTGGTTTAAGCTGAATCTGAAAAGTGAATATTTTCTGGTGGCTGACAGCAGTGCTTCAAGTTGAATGGATATAAGGATGCACCCAACACTTTAGACCTAAAACTCCCCTTGAGACGGTGTAGCAATTAATATGCGAACCATACTAGATTGTAATACACGAGTCAAATGATAATATGAGGTATGGGGAATATATCCTCCAACAGTGGAAAGGTCAGCTTGAGTCTTGCTATTGTCAACGCTGACCTCCCTGAGCTCTTCATTTGCATCCATAACTTGAGTATCTGGCTTTGTTGAAGAAATCGAATTACCGCGCAAAACAAAACTGCCGGCTGCAGTTTGGCTCCTCAGTGGGTTGCCACTTTTCGATGCTGTGATTATACGCGTACCATTGCAGGAGGGAACCCTGCCCCTGATGACGCCTTGGTTGAAAGATACATCTTCATCCTCGAGCTGCACATTGCAGTGGACTGGGGGAAAAGGAAAACCCCCATCTTCGAGCTTGGCCAAACCACTCCTAACGTCAGTCGTCAAAGAACTGGGCTGCGAGTCGGCAACATCGTCGCCAAACTGGGTGTGGTAATTATGACCGTTTGAGGGCAAAACATCATGCACTCCAGTTCTCTCCGGCTCCAACTTCTCTAGGTACTCGGGGCGGGCATGTCACTCCACGGACTGCCACAGTGTGGGTATATTCCTGGCCACAATATGCCAGTTCCCGATATTGCTAATCTTGACAGTATCCGACCCAGGCATGTGATTCCCTGAACTGCCCCCAAAGATGCTGTTGCAATCTGCTGAGGCAAAATGTGAGAGAAATACGCGGGGTGACGCCATCTTCTTCTTCTTTGACTTCTTTTGACCTCCATCTTGAAAAGGTTTCCTCACATCCGCAATGGTGTTGCGGACGAGCCTGTTCACAAAGGATACGTCTGTTGTTCTGCCTTCGTGTACCACTTCAATACCAATTGTTCTGGCAACATCCTCCGCGATGGACTCCAATCCTTCTCCTGTGATTTCATCGTACATAACATGGTGGATATTGGCGGTGTCCGCGGTGATATTCCTGGCTTCCAGGGGTTTAATTACTTATTTAGGTTAACAACCTATTGGGTCCGGAGAACCTTTTTCTACACTGGCAATAGTTGAGCCCGAGGGCCCAAATAGCTGAGTCGTATACCATTGATGAATTGCACGATAGGAAGATTCACGGTGCACACCAAGCGTCAACACTGAAGGAGGATATGCCTCATAGTAGCACTATGCTATAGTCTCACCGCTTAGTCTCACCGCCGTTCACCTCCGCCCCATGAACAAGGGGCAGGTCCCTACAGCTCTACTTACAACGGAAGTGTGCATCTTCCCATCATGACCTGGAGCACGGTGGCCTAGCCAGGATTTAACCTATTAGAAGGGCGCTGATCGACAACAGTCATCATCGATCCACCTCCACCACAGGTGCGTCTGACTGATCAGGTCCCATGCTGTGGCCATTGCCTTGTCGTGCAAGGCAAGATGCCAGCAGAGTCCATAGGTGGTGGCACACCTAAGACTGGACCATGTCAGGGTATGACCTATCCAGTGGGCGAACAATGTCAGGCAGAAGCCGACAAAGAGCCATGCGATAGGGCCAAGTGACGCACTGGCAGGCAGTGGCTCCCAAAGGGGAGGCACAGTGTCTGCTGGGGCGGTGTGGACTGTAAGAGGGATTGTGGGGTGGATGTTGGAGGGGTGGTTGTGGGCTGTAGGTGGTATGGTGCTGGAGGGGGGAGGGTAGGATGTGTTTGCTGTGGGAGGCATGATGGTTGGTTGATGGAAAGGTTGTTGTATTGTGTAATGTTCAATGTCGGGTCGTTGCTGCAACTCAAGCACAGGGATTGCTTGTGAGGTGGAGAGGAGGATTGATTCGAGGGAATCTATTCAAGGAGGCCAATGCTCTGGGGCACTGGCAATCAGGGTATGGATCAAAGCTGTTGGGTGGAGATGGCCACTGGTTCAGAGGCTGGGTCCCAATCTAGTACAGTTACCACAAACTGCAAAAGGAAGGGATCAAAGCCAAAGGCTGATAGGGATTCTTTCAGGGAAAACTGGAGAAGTCACGCTATAGCCAGTAGTGGGGGGATCAAGGGGTGTTGTTGGTTGATGGGGCTGTGTTACTGGTTGACACTGTGTTGTCTCAAAGGCTGGTACTCAATCTGGTGAAGGCCACCACAGACTTCAACAGAGAGTCAAGCCAAGATTTGTAGAGGGTACTCGATTCAGTGGAATGGACAAAGACTGAGGAGTCACTCAACAATCAGCTAGAGAGGTAATAGAGTCAGGCGGTGGTTGATATCTGAGCCACACCACGCTGCAGTTCTGTCTAGGGCTCAATCCTTTGTGGTCAGACACACTCAGTAGGAGAGACAAGAGCAGAAGCAGAGAGGTGGCTGGTTCAATAGGGGGGGGTTGCACAATCTAGCTGTGATGCTAGAGGGGCAACTTTTGTTGGTTCTTGTGGGGGTGAGATCCTTTGGAGAGGAGCTGGATATCCCACGGGGGCTGTAAACCGACCAAGAAAGCAGCCAAGCCTGGAGATAGCAGAACTCAATGCACTACGCTAAAAGCTAGTGTAAAGATCTTTCGAGTGTTTTGTGTTTGAGAGAATGAAAGTTATAAGAGAGATTAGAAAGCTATGAAAACTAATCAACGAGAGAGATCACCATCAAAGGATCGTAGATCTGGTCTCCCGCGGGAGACTATAAAGTGTGATAGAGTAGGTTGCGGTAGTAATCCTACGTATCTCCACGATCCTAAAACGGAACGCGTGGAAGATTCGTCTAGCATGGATCTAGTAGCGTGGAAGTACTCCACGCTGGCTAAATATCTAGAGCGATGTTTCATCATCAACCTAGTATGACTAGAGCGGTCATTGAGAACCCTGTCTCAAATGACTATTCACGAGAGACTCAGTCATGAGTCGAACTCAAACCCTATCTAGGATCGAGTCACGAATAAGGCTAAGAGCCGTGTATTGCATTCGCCCCCTGACAAGGGTCACAGAAGGCGCGACAGCAGTCGGACAAGGAGAACATATGATTTTAGAGTGCAGGGCACTCTCATGAGATTGGATGTAGACATGTGCGTCGCACGATGGCAATCCTACAAGGGGATCAGGCCTTGTATGGGTGTATATACCTTATGTTCCAAGTCTGGTAGACTGTGCCGCCATTGGCGGTAGCATGTTGGAGCCGTACAGTGCCATTGTCATTGACTCGGTCTATAGTGTAAGGACCTTTGTACTTTGGCTGACCGTACTTGCGGTGCTGATACTGTTGAAACCTCACAATATCGTTGACATTGTATTGATGAGGGACACGCGTCGCGTTTTCCTTATCATTGTTTTTCTGGATGAGTCGTTGGGGACGTTCTTTGATGTGTTTCCAGTTTACTTCGAAACGGACGTTGTGAATCGCGTCACGATTGAACACGAGCTGCGCGGGTGTTGCACGCAAGGTGGTATGAATTGTGGCATTCATTGCAAAGCGAACCGCCGTGAGGACTCCATCCCAGGATCCATTTACGAGGTCGTCTTGGCACTTGATGTTTTGAACAGCGATCAAGTTGCGTATGGTCTGATGAGCACGCTCGACCATAGAGTTGGCTTGAGGGTTAAGCGTGGTGATGAACTTGTGACGAAGTCCATATTCATCGCGGAGAGTCTTTTCGACCTCTGCGCAGAATTCACGTCCTCTATCCATGATAACCTCGGCAGGCCATGGATACCTGCATTTGTTTGGGTCGACTGGACTGAAACAGACTCTGCTGTGTAGCTGGTCCATCTCTTTGAGCGCCGCCTTTCTGGCTTTGTTGCCCCACACTTTCAGACCCTTGGGTAGAAGATGCTGTTGGGCATGGCTGCTCTCATCCTTGACTTCTGCTGTGGCACTCCTGTGATTGCAGGAGTCCATGAACAAAGCTAGGTGCTTGCTTGTCTCTGTCTCATACAGTAGTGGTTGCTTTGCTTCGTCATCTTGGACGAAGGTCACTCCTTTCTTTGCTTCGGCTGTAGCAATCCGAGCTGAGCGTCTAATTCCAACTCGAGGAAGCTTGGAAGCCTTGGCTGGCCCAGCGAGGTTTCCATCATTGGTATCCACTGCTGGTGCCGTCTCTTCAACTGTAGGGTTGTCTGGACTTGTGCTTGTTGGGATTCCTTGGAATCCCTCTTCTCCTTCTTCATCGGAGTCAATGTCTGTGGCATACTGTTTGGATGCCCTTGGTACTAGCCCTGGGGCGTTCCCATCCTCAGAATCTTCATCTGATTCCGTGGATCCCACTGAATCTTCGTCCGAAGAGTCTCCATAGACTTGGAGGTAGCTCTCATTTCCATTGACACCATCCACTCCTGCAGGCAAACCTACAGGTAAAAATTCCACAAAGTCACGGTTGTGAAAGATTAGTGGTTTCTTACCCTCACCGTATGCCTTCTTTTCGACAGCATCAATGACTAGCGAGGCATCGGCAGGATGCGGACATGCTGCGCGTGATCACCTCAAAGTGGACGAGGTCCATCACACTGTGTCCACCTTTGTGTTGTCCATCAATGGACGGAGGTAGATGCAATCCAATCCCGGGCTCCATGGAATTGAGCTTGTCTGGTTCGTTGGAAGCGAGACAATAGCTCCCAAAAGTGTATCTGAATATCTTTGTAGCTTTGGTCCGACCCTCCAAGATCTGCCTGGGAGGATACACTTTAGAGATTCCTCAAGCGCGGGGAAGAGGTTGAGTTTACAGTTAACATCGTACACCAATTCCACAATCATCACCTTTGGCATCACCATGAAGGGGTTGAATGCCAGGCTTCGCGGATGCGCTCCTTCAAGGTCGGATGTTGCGCTCGGCGGGACCACTGTGAGTCTGGCCGCTCCATGGTTGAGCTTGAGCTCCATGTCGTTCTTTGACAAGGATCCATCAGGCTCTTACTCCAGGTCGCACTGGATTTCTTTGATCTTGAAATCATTATTCCGTACCGATCAAAAATCTTGTCAATGGCGGCATAGAAATTTTCCCTTCCTGTTGGTCAGGTAGGCTGATTCGCGGTTCGGATTTGCAAGTCGGTGAATGCTAGAAAGGCAATCTCACAGACATAAAACACATCCATGCATCGGTCAAGAACCTGTGTGGTGCCACCAGCTCATCCGGAACAGTATGAATACTGTCGGTCACTGGTGGTGGGCGTCTGCGTGTAGTAGAGCCCTTGGCCTTGCCCATGTCGCTCGCAGAAAATTAATTCGGCGCGATCGATGTCTCCAGCTTGACGGACAGTCGCGAATTTGACCAGTCCTGATCATGTTGCGGTACCCTCCAAAGATGGGCGCTGGAGGTTGTGGTACAGATTTCTTGCGAGAAATGCACCCTTGGCTTGCTTCTTGGTAAAGCCTTCGAGGTTGCCCTCCACCGTCCGGACCAAATGCTGGAACTCCGGTGAAAACTGGTTGAGTTGGGCATTTGATCCAGTAGGTCTTGCTCAATCAACACCCATACAGACCTTTGGCGGTCCTTCCATACCTGGTATGGATCCCAGTTGGGCGTAGTGGTAGATGGCGTCGTCGACCCTTGAGTCCATGAGGACATAGGATCCATCCTGTGCCCTGACGCAGTCATCCACAACAAGAGACAAAGCGTTGATTTGCGATGCTCTGGATTGGATAACCATCCGTAAGGGGTGTCACCTTCTTGGTAAGCTTGGTGCTTCCAACATTGGTGGCCATCTCGATTGGTCTGGGAGATAGCCGCTTGCAGACAATCATGTCTGGTTCATGACAGTTCGGATTGAACTGCCACTGTCGAGTACACTGTTTGGCTTCATCAGGAATGAGG
>CAICTM010002505.1:0-14063 GCA_903772945.1 Seminavis robusta | reverse complement strand
ATTTTGGATGGTTGCTTCTAGCTTGCTTTGGCTTTGGAAGTTTGGTAGTTTGGATTTGTGAGCCAAGAATCAGAATTGTTGTGGGACCAGGGAAACAGCTGATCAGAAAGCTATCAGAATCTGAAACTTCCCAGAGCCTTGGAATCAAAGGAGAACCGGCAAAGGCCACTATAATACGATGCTACTTAGTATGCATAGATCTAGCAGAGAATGCTGCAAGCCATGCATTGCATACTGGTATGAACGAAGCTCTGGTTTGCCACTGATGATGGGGGAACTGCTCTCATCCAATTCGAGAACTCTGATGAGCATTCGCACACTGTGCTGGAAGAATTCGGGGTGTTCGGGGTCTGACAGATCTACACTGAGAAACTGGCAATCTCTTTAAGTAGACCAGAGTCTCATTGATTCAATCGCAAGAGCTACAATACCGTACCGTTTACCAATGTAATCGCAGTCAGCTGGGGAGGACGGTATTCATTTTGCACAACAGTATTATCAGGAACATGCGGTATTTATAGATGGGATTTTATTTATTATTGCTCCACCTACCGTACCTCACTTGCAGTTGTCTGGGAATCCTCTTTGTTACTGGTATCAATGACGGGCTCGTCCAGTGAGAATACCAAGTCAACATCCATATATCCTTGAAAGAATCCCGTTATCCCGTTTACAGTAGTCGAAGACTTACTTCTCACTTCTCGAGCTCCTTCGGGTGGACTCAAAACAAGCTGAAGATAGAGGAGATAGAGGGGAGCTACTAGCTAGCTAGTACCTGGTCTTCAACCGAGCTGGTGGCCAGAACTTGAGAGCTGGAGAGAAAAGCCACTGCAAGCATCCTTTGTATCGACAAATCGTCTTGTACTGGAGGACTGGTTATTTGAGTAGAGTCCATTGTGTCCATCGAGGCACCTTTCTTGCCAGGCGGCCAGTAAGGGTATTGGCAAGACAGCGAACTCCTGGTCATGCCTGGGATCTTTGGAGGACCGATCCAAGCCGAAGCCACTGTACGGTAGGTCGATATATCATCAGATAGCTAGCTAGATATTCAATCTAGTATTTTTGCTGTCATGATCAGAGGGCGGGGTGCAAGGTTGGCTCGCTTCATGCAATTTGTATTGTCCTAGCTACTAGGTCTACTAGAGCTGTCAATTTGGAGGAGCCCAACCTAGCAGTTGCCGTTTGGATGGAGTGCCTCCAGCAACGATTACATTGTGGATTTATTTCTTCGGTTTGTCTTCCTAGCTGCAGCAGCTAGAAGTTTGTCTGACGCTAATGCATCGAGTCAGAGCAGCCACTGGTTCTTAGCTATCATTTGCAGTTTGCGATATCCAAACAGACGACATCGGATTCCTTTTCTCGGCAGGATGTCAAGCCACATTTCTCTCTGGTGGTGGCTTGACTGGTTGCTGGCCAGTACCTGGTGGCGGCAACGGCTAGCCAGCCATCAAGCACCCAGCCAGAGGCAGCCACAATTGATAGTTTGGAGCTTGACAACGCATACCCGGTACATGTATGGGTAGCTGGGAACTTCCAATGCTTTGGACCTCCTTGCTATGTTTCAAGTCCTACTGCAAACAATAATTCAGAACAATATTTACATTTAGTTTTACAGTTCTCGGTAGATATTTATAGAGTACCAAAAGCCAGTAGGCAGATTTTGTTTTGATTATTCCCAGTTGGTAGCAGGTAGAGGAGAACGGCGGGTGTCCATGATATCAAGATCATTTACGGAGACGCAGATGAGATCGCAGCTAGCTAGTGCAGTGCAACCTGCGCACAATGTGCTGCAGGCTGAAGTCAACCTCGTAGATCGCGGAGTGAGTCTCTGCCGCTGATAGAAATTCTGTTGGTCTTGCCGAGGGCTCATGTCTTCGGAGGGATCAGGAGAGATGTTAGCCGTTTTGCTGTACACTGGAGGTACTTTGTGTCGGACTTCGATAAAGAGTGGTACTGACACTGTGCTATGCAGCTATCTGGAGGCATTCATTAGCTAGTCAAAGAAGCACAGTGAATCTTGGGAAGAGATGGATTGGTGATGGGCATCTTTGCCTGTTTGTTTGTTGGAGACCATTGCCAGCATTCGCGTCAGAGCACGATCGACTTCTTTGGCATCCTTGTGGTTGGAGATAGCAAGGCCGTCGCGTTCCAGAGCATCCTCCACAAGCGGCATCTTGCACATCATTCGATTGTTGTTACCAAGACGTTGGCGATGTTTGCGGGCACTATTCTGAAAGCGGGCTTCGGTTCGTTGATGACGAGTCTCCTCGTTGCCTGAAATGGGAGACAGGGGGAGGTTGATATCCATGTCATCATTGTCAGAGATCGAGATGAAGGTTGGGATGGGCATGGTTCCTGGTATGTATTGAAAATTGTGTGATGCAGCGCGGGAAGGTGAATTGTGCGTTTGTGCTGAGAAATAATTCAAAGGGACAATCTGCGGGAGTGGGTGTTGAGTGTTGAGTCGGTGACATGGTGACATTAGCAGAGCGCCACCGGTGGTACATAGGATCACCAAGTGATCAAGCAAGATGTTAAATGCCAAGATGAAGGTAGTCCCAGTGAATCTGAGTAGAGAAGCCGGAAAGAAAGATGCTGGGATCTTTTAAAAAAGCGCAGTGATATGACGATGAATACTTACATAGTGTACTCTTTACTTCTCCCAGAGGAGCATTCTGAAAAATGTCTGTCTCCTAACAAAATACACCAGCGAAAAACTATGTAGCGTGCACCTAACGCATACTTCAACTTCTGTTTTCACTCTTCCAGACCACTGTGACCAAACCAGTACTACAACGGAGCAAAAGAGAATTCAGAGAGTTGAAGCGTCTCATCGCATCAACCATACCAACATACCAACATACTAGTACCAATCCTACTGGGCTACCGTAACAACCGTAACCCACTACTCCGAGTACTAGCTAGGTCGTTGTTCACTGTTCAAGCAGTTCTTTGGCACCATCTTTCCATCGTTCGTCCACTGTGTGGACAGTGGGGATTGGACAGTCGTGGCTACAAAGCGGTGCCGAGGCTACAGACTGGCTAGCTGGCTAGCCTCTGTAGCAGACTCGCCCCTACCCGATCCCAAAGGCAGGACATGAAGACACGAAGCTGAGCTCGCCTCCGAGTGGCCACTTTGCTGTGCAGGTTGGCGCAGCAGTTCCCATTGCCATTCCTCCTGAACAGTACTGTAGAAGAGCAGGCATCTCACTTCTGGTGAAGAACCATATTCTTCCCGCAATTTGAGCATGGTGCAATCAAGCTAGCTAGCCACTAGCTAGTAAATGTGTACATGTACATGTAGTACCACCTGAGGTCTGTTACTTCACAACTACTTTGCTTGTTTGTTATTTGTTACCAGTGAGCTCGCTCTTTGCCGTGGTGGCTGAATAATGCTTGGCCGCGCACACGCACAGCCTGGACATACTGTACCATGGGCCAGCAGTACCGGTATCCGATAGGTCGTTCCCAAACTCAAAAAGGCCAAATTATCGCTTTTAATCTTGCATACTAGTTGGTACCAAGCAAGCCATTGAAATACACTTTCTTTCTTGGAGACAGGAGTGGGGGGAAGAAGATTGGGGGCAGTTCGCCCTTCTTTCCCAACCGATGAGGCGCATGTGCAGAAGTGCTGACCTGTCTATTCGACGACGAACTTCAAAAGTAATGTAACAGAAGCAACTGTTCCGGCGGTACCGGTACAGCCCGTAGCTAGCTGGGTACTGTACTAGCTCCAGCCAGTTATCGACTCAATCAGAGGGGCGATACAACAATTGTTGTGGAGACTTCTGCATCAACATGCCCCTCGCCACATGGACCAGCCCTGACAGGGAGCGCTCCATAATGCCTTTGAGAAGCTGCTCTACTAATCACAAGTGTGTGCCCACCCACGGAGTCGAGTCTTCACCTGGGCCTCAGTTTTGCGATTGAAGGTACGCTCCCGACTGTACCATACGCTCAGACGTGGATATTTTCCTTTATCCTCAACCTTCAGAAAGAAATCTCTCCTCTCGAAACTGAAGCCAATGACGAGATGGGCTTTCTGGTTCCAAGAAATTGCTATCTCCATAAAGCATGGCCAAAACACCCACTCGACACTACTAGCTAACTAGCTAACTAACTACCGGTGGAACCATCTCTCTCTACTACTAGCAGTTAGTACTGGTACTGTATCCATCGGCTGTTCAATCATTAGGTCACTTTCGCATTCTCTCCTCCTCGTCTGCTTGTGCTGTCTACCCATCTTGACCATGACGGATACCCCTCGAGCAACAAGTACTACTACTACATGTACTACTACTATTTCTACCCACCACCGCCAACTGTTGCTGGAAGAAGCGCAGTACGATTGTTGTGCTCCCAATGCGACCACGAAACGATCCGGATATCTCGGTTGGGATGATTACTTCATGAGCGTGGCGGCTTTGTCGGCGCAACGATCCAAGGATCCCAACCACCCGACGGGTGCCGCCATTGTCGATGCTGACAAGCGTGTCATTGGAATTGGCTACAATGGATTTCCACGCAATTGCAGTGATGACTTGTTGCCGTGGCAAGATTCCACGCAGTTTCTGCATTCTCCACAAGCATATGAATGTCATGCCGAAGTCAATGCCATTCTCAACAAATGCAGTGCCGATGTGGCAGGAGCATCCATCTATGTAAAACACTTTCCGTGTAAGAAACAGTCAAACAGTCAAACCCAAATGGAACAAATGGTCTATTATCGTTCGTTCTTTTGTCTCATCTCATCCTTTCCTTATTTATTAATCTTATCCACTTCATAAATAAAAGGCAACGAATGTGCCAAGATGATTGCACAGTCCAGAATTCGAGAGGTTGTCTACATTCGAGATGATCATCATGAAGAAGATATCTACAAAGCTAGCAGGATTATTCTGCTCATGTCAGGAGTCAAACTTCGACAATATCAACCCACAGTCCAGACGGTACAGCTCCTCATCCCCAAAGAAGAAGAAGAACCGTCTGCCAGCGATGAAGAAAAGAGCAACACGAGTACGTCTTCTCCCCGATCGGTCCTGCCTCAGGACAACGACGACAATAATCATTCACAACAATCCAAGCAGCTCTTGTTGCAGCAGCGAGAACAATTAGAAGAAGAACACCGTGCGCTACTACAAAAAGAAGCCCATTGGACCGCCGCGGTCTCTCAAAAACGCACCAATTATCTCTCCTGGGACGACTATTTCATGGCCATGGCCTTTTTGACCGCCCAACGATCCAAAGATCCCAATACCCAAGTGGGAGCGTGCATTGTTGCGTCTAGCGATCAACGCATTGTCGCCGTGGGATACAATGGATTTCCCCGTCACTGTTCCGACGATGCCCTCCCGTGGGCGCGACACTCACCTGACAGCGTATTATTGCACACCAAATATCCCTACGTCTGTCATGCCGAAGTCAATGCCATTTTGAACAAGGGCAGTGCCAATTTACAAGGCACCACACTCTATGTGGCACTCTTTCCCTGCAATGAATGTGCCAAAATGATTATTCAAGCGGGCATTCGACAAGTCGTGTACCTGCAAGATAAGTATCACGATACCGATGGTTGTAAAGCGAGTCGGATCCTATTCCGCATGGCCGGCGTCAAATTGCGACGACATGTTCCTGCTGTGGAACGTATTGATATCGAATTGTAATGATGTAATGATGGCATTGAGACCTGGACCAGTTAGTTAGTATGTTAAATTGGTAATGAACAAATCATTGCCATCATAATAAAAACAGAACAGAGATTGTAGCAAATGGAAAATGCATGACTGGCAGGAATATTTTGCAGCCCTGGTTGCCTTCCATGATTAATTTTGTTGACTACAGTCGCATGCTTACGGTACTGTAGAATCTGTGGCGTTGATTGCAATGTGGCTATCTGCGGCTGTTTTGTGGCTCGCATCCATCCATAGACGAATGTGTCTGCGAATGCTTGGTTGCTGCTTCAAGCAAGCTGGTTATCGCGTCCAATGCGAGTGGGAGACTCAAAACCTGTTGCCATTCATGGGTTTCTGTATCATGCCGATCATGCCGATGTTGCTTGCTTGCTTAGACGACGAGCTGTACGTAAATATTGGTCGCAACACCCGCTACCAAGGCTACCACACCAAACACAATTAGAAACATGGCCAGGTAAAAGTCCCCATTCATCGGTCCAATAACTTCTCCCGTGGGTGCGACTGTGGTACAACCTGGAGACTCTTCTTCCAGTGCTTGTAAATTTTGGTTCATCCCCTCGCTTCCGGAAGCTGCAATGGAGCGCCACAATGGCATGAGTACCAAGCACCACCACCAGGGTGTCCTTCCATTGCCACTGCTGGGCGACGTGGTTGTGGCCATTTGTGCCTTGGCATCTCCTTCGGCCGGGAGTTCCGTAGTAGTCGGAATTTCTGTCTTGCGTTTGTACATCATTTCATTGGTGTACTCGATAAAGTAAGATCCGTGTGCCCCCAAATAAATGAGTCCAGGTCCAATAAATGCCAAACAGCTACCACCAATGGCGCCGGTAATGGAAAGAACGGGACCCAAGTCATCAAACATCAAGGCGGGTATCAGCGTGGCAATGTAGATTGTCAATGTCAATAGTTCTCGTCGTCCCACACAAAAACACCATTTGGGTACATGTAGATCTCCTTCCGAGTCTCCATTGAACAATAGTTTGGCCACGACATGTCGTGCCACAAAGGCTTGCATCGGATAGGTGAAAATCATGGTAATGGCCACGAGACCTCGCGATCCATTGGCGGCAACCGACCCAGCAGAGGCAAAATTGTTGAGAATGTCTCCCTGCGTTTGATCGAGGAATCCGAGAAATCCCACAATTCCCATGATTGTGCAAAGCAACCAGGCAATTCCCAGGGACTGTTGCGTGACAGTGGCCCAATTGCGTGAGGTTGGATCATCGAGCGATCCATGAATCATGAGCGCTTGGGGATGACACGTCATGGCCTGACTGATAATACCAAGACCGATAAAGACATGACTATTAAAAGCATTGTCTTTTAATACTTGTCCGAATCCTCCGTTGGCATCAACCGTCTCGGCAACGGGACTGTAGACAATCATGAAAACAATCAAGAGGACATCGGCCGCCACAGAGAGCAAGGAAGTACATGCCAAGGACGCCATGTCTCGCATCAACGACAGCGGTAACATGACGAACAGACTCGTCGCGACCATGATGAGTTGTCGTTGGGTTTGGTCATTATTACTATCCAATCCCAATACCACGGGAACGGTATCCTTAATAATGAGCAAATAGGCCACCATACAGCCATAGGCAAAGACAAACTTGTTGACGAGAATAAACATGCTGCCGACGCTCCCAAACGGCATGAACATGAGATCCTCATAGGTTTTCACTCCGACCAGTTTCAGTTGGGGATGGAAACTGGCCGTTTCCACAATCATGCGTAGTGAGCGAGCTATAATTCAAGTACAATAAGTACAAGCCGTAACAAAATTTACAAGAAAGAATGATGAGCCAAGGCAATTGATACAAATGGCGTATGCCACAGAATCCTTTCAATCAACATTCAACAAATCAACTCACTGGCCAGATACGATACCAACAACAGTAACAACAACCCCAGTACGAGTCCGCTCTCTCGAATCGTAAAGGGAATTCCTATAATGCCACTTCCCACAATAGCATTCGTCAGGTTCACAGTGGCTCCCGCCAACCCCGACCGTTGTTTGGGCTCTGGAATGTCGGACAACACTCGCTTGAGAGCAGCATGCTTCTTTGGTTCCGTCATTATTACTAATACTAATACTCTGATGGCTGTATTGCTAGCTAGTAAACAGCTTTTATAGACTTGCTTGTTGCTGCGACAGCCAGAGCACAAGGACCAACAGGCAATCTCTCGATCGATCTTTGCATGCACCTGGCAAGATTTTCGTTCGACTTCCCAAGCTGTCTGAAACTCGATTCCTGCACGCAGACCAGTCACAAAAAGTCTGGGACCAAGACCGCGAGTTAACCGGCTTCACTGGCTTTTAATGACGTGGAAAGAAGAACGCTTTCGTCACAAAAGTCCCTCGTCATTGCACGTGCAGCCTTGAAGCAACAAGACGAAGAAGATGCTGCAAGACCACCACTTGTTTGCATAAAGGACTCCAAGTTCACACACACAAGTTTTCGTCACTGTCTATCTGAGCCCTTGGAGATTGGATCCCAAGCGCCATAAAGACAGCCGACGACTTGACTTGCTTGTTTGAACAATTGAAAGCAGCAAGGATGAAGAACAACCATTGTTTGTATACCGACGGAACGACGGCCGAGATTTTGGCGGCTCTTCCCACTCTTGCCGTCCCTTGTGCGTCGTCTTTTGCGTTGAAACAACAGCGCATCCTCGTCGTGGGTGGTTCCATTGGAGGACTGGCGGCTGCGGCATGTCTGCGCGCCGCTGGCTTTTGTCATGTCCAAGTGCTGGAACGAAACATGCAATCGGGCTTTGGTGCCGGTATTGGACTCGATGATGTGAGTGTGGGCATTCTCAAAGGTCTGGGACTCGCATTAGTAGGCTCTGACGACGACGACGACGAGGAAGAACAGCCAGAGGAACACAAAGAGACCAGCCATTATTCCAATGTCCGAGACATGACGGTACAACGCATGCGGTGGGCAGAAGAACGAGTGGTTCACAACCAAAAAGAGCCACTCATTTTGTCACGACAACCATATCCTTACTCGGCGGTACGGTATTCCGAATTGACCAAAGGACTGGAAAAGGCCGCCTCGGTGGTCCATCCTCCTGCCATGGCGGAACTCGAAACACCCATTCGAAAAGGAATCAAAGTTGTGGAAATTATGGACTGCGGCACTTCTGTCCAAGTGGAAGCGGTGGAGCGAGCGACGCTGGAGGATGTGACCATGGAGTTTGATCTGGTCATTGTGGCAGATGGACCGCGATCTCGATTTCGGAAACAGGTCGTGGACCCCGAATCTTGCCGAGATGATGACGACGACGATGACGAAGAAGACCAGAAGGAGAATGACATGAGATTTGCCGGATACACTGCCTGGAGAGGCACGGTGCCCGAAAAAGATCTACCAGCTTCGGTCCAAACGGCATTGCGCACGGAATATCCTGATTTTGGAAATTGCATGTACTTTATCTGGGGTCCCATGGGCAAATCGGCCGTTCTATATCATATTGGAAATGGACTCGTCAATTGGCTCGTATACGAATGTTGTGACCACCCGACGGCACCACCCGGTCTCACCGTTACCACGGCTACACCAGACGATATTGCCGCTCTGCAGCAATCGGCCAAGGGCGAATGGGGCGATGCGCTTGGAGGAGTCATTCAATGCACCCCGGCACCCTTTCAAAATGATATTTATGACATTCAAACACCACTCTCCCATTTCACCAATGCTCATCACAACATGTGTCTACTGGGCGATGCCGCACACCCCATTACGCCGCATGCCGTCAAGGGATCCAATCTCGCCATTCACGATGCCTTTGTGTTAGGGTGTGCTGCCGAGCATGCCACCAACATACAGGAACTCTTGCAACTCTACAATCAACGACGAGTCGACGACTGTCGCAACATGGTCTTGTTGAGTCGTCATTTGGGACGCATGCGCAATGGAATGCCTCCCATGGCACCCAATGGAACCACCATGCTCCTTTCGAACGAACCCTGGCCACGACCCACTGACGCCATTACTTTTCAGATTGATATCAATACGTTGACGGGAGTGCCAACGGCCACATTGCCATGCCACAAGAGTAGTAGTGAGGAAAATGCCATGGAACCCGTGTGGGAATTCATGCAGCAACACATTGCACCGTCCGAACGTGGCTTTTGGTTGCGTCGAGGCGACACTGCGGACGTTACGGAAATGATGAGTGATGAAGATGATAGTGACGATAACGACTGCGACGACAACAATGACAATACCAAACCACCCTCCCTCCAAATCATTGAAGTCAACCACATTTCCCTCGAAACGGAACATGTAGAACGATTGGTGGCATTTTATCAAAACGTCCTCGGTTTGAAACCCTTGCCGCGTCCCGACTTTGGATTTGGTGGAGCGTGGTTGCGACTGGCCGGGGGCCAAGCACTACACATTATTGAACGTGATCCCGACAAACCTTCTTGCAATGAAGAACAAGAACACGCATTGGTCCCCGAGCGTTTCATTCGTCGCAGTCGTCACATTGCCCTGACGGTCTTGGATATTGAATCTGCCAAGTTGATTCTGCAGGCTCATGACATCACGTTTGCCGTCAATCACGTGCCGGGCACGGCCATTGAACAGTTGTTTCTCTACGATCCAGACGGTAATGGTGTTGAAATTGGCAACTTCAATGCGTAGATGACGATACGAAGTGGAAAAGGCTCGGTCAATGAGTTTAGACTACTTGATGTGGAATAATGATGAGACGGGACCTCCAGCTTCGCAGTGGATTTTTGCGCAGCATGTCTGCCTTTAGTGCGAGGCACACTACGTCGCCTGTGCTTCAAACAGTAAGCTTGTGTAATTCCTTCCATCCTTCCACTGCGATGGCTACCCATCCAAGGAAAAAGACTAGCTCGCCAGCACCGAACAGGGCAACCAAGAAGCCTACAAAAACACTCTGCCTTTTTAACTGGTGTTAGGTTTTTTAAATGTCTTTTTTTCGTTCTTTCTCTTTTACATGAATATGTAGGAAACCAACAAAGAAGCACCAGCTTGTGTGTTAACCCCGGGGGCGGCACAAAACCAACTTCCTATTTCCTGTGTCACCTTGGACCAACTTTTGGAATACTTTACCACTATCACACTCCACCACTTTCAACCAATTGCTTTACCGTTTTTACCATCCTCCACCATCTTCAAGAGACCACTGCTTACTGAGTTCGACCGTGCTCTTACCAACTTTGTTGGCGGGAATGCAGGAACTCGGAAGTAAGACATGGTTTCAGCCACCACACCATGCGATTCTACCGACATCGCCTTTAAAGCTCTCCCGCCTCAGCCAACTCCAAGTCACCAGTGGCCATAACATCGCTGACACAAGCCTCCTGCATGGCTTTGGACCAATGAGCACATGCTGTTACAGCCTCGGACTTGGACACAGCACTGCCACCCAAACGGCGCTGGGCTTGTTCAACAGTGCGCTCGGGCATGGCACAGGCTTCGGGGTACTGAGGTCCATTGACAGTATTGAAGAGCATTGGTTCAGTGTCACGGATTTGCCATTCATTGGCAATGGCAATGGGATCCTCCACTCGTGTGATGCCATCACGGGCCAAGACATGTCCAGTCTCGAATTCTCCCATCATACCAGAGCTACCATGGAATCGTTCCTTCTTGGCATTATCAATCTTGACAGTCACCATGTCCTTAAAGGCACGAAGGATGATCTTTTCCTGTTCATCAATGTAGATCTCCAAAATGTGCACGTTCTTGGTAGGGTTGAATGCATTGACCTCAAATCCAGCAATTGCATTGGGCATGTCGGCATTTTGGACTCCATTCAACACATAATCTCCAAAGGAACCAATCTCAAGGGTTTCATCGCCAATCTGTACAACAGCAGATTCAATGAAGGAGTACCAGGAGCGAATCTTGGTGCGGACATCAACAGTCAAGGGCAATGCGGGTGCAAAGTGGGGGGCCTGAACCAAATGCAAGTCACAGGCTCCCATGTAATCATAGAACTTGTGTCCAGTCCAGGTTTCAAAGTGGGGGTCTCCACCACCACCACCTCTACGAGGGCAGTCAGTCAGAACCAAGTTTGCATACAAATCGGCACTGGTCGATTGGCGCTCTTGAGAGATGAACTGTGTCTTGATAGGACAATTGGGACACATGCGGAAACCAAGCAGATCAATTTCAAAGTTGACTCCACCAGCCAGCATGACAGTTTGTGGAGAAGGATTATCAATAATGAAGATTCGATCAGAACAACCACCACTCCCAGTAGTTGGATAAGGACAGGGATTTGCTGAATTTGGTGTTTCATGAATGGAAAGCTGGTAGACAAACTGGTAGGGCATACCATTGGCAGTGACTGTCACGACAAGTTCAACATGAGTTAAGGCTGAACCTGTGATGGGGTTGTTGTTGTGAGTCAAGGTACCAATTGCAAACTCCGGTCCAGGAATCACAGTCCCAGGCACATTAGAAGCGGTATCCAAGCCAGATTGGTCATTGTTGCCAGTAGTCTGTCCCCACTCAATTTCTCCTTCCGCTGGATCATAATTCACATTGCTACCACCCACCCAGTTTTGGAAGCCGAAGGAAACAGCAGAGATCTCCAGTGAAAAGGTTTCACAGTAGAGGGGCACAGGCGTAGAAAGGACAGTGGCAGGGAGGAGGGCCAACAACGCAAGAGAAAGGAACTTCATGGTCAAACAAGTGAGATGAAAGGATGTCGTTGCTTTGGTTTGCTTTGCCTGATGCGTTTTTGTTTTTGTTTTCCTGAGGAGAAAATTGTGAGCTTTGTTTGTGCTCAAACTCTCGGGAACCGTGGCCAGCCTGAGAAGACCAAACTGGGCTGGGCGGTCGAGGTTCTTGTAGGTTAGCAAATCGCGAAGATCCAGGCATTCACATCACCATATTGTTTGTATTCCGTGACTCAAACAAGAGATGCTTTCTGAATACAATCACACTTTTCCTAACAATTGGTTGCCTCTCGTGAATGCACCTGGGCAATATTACTCTCTAGCTAGTGTCACGAGCTGAAAACCACACCGTGACCAAACTCCTCAATTCACCATAGTCGACAACTAGCTAGCTTACTTGTACTTTTACTACCGACAGCCCCCCCTTTTATCAAAAATCCAGAAATGAGATTTCTAGGAAAATTGCCAAAGCACGTGGAAATATTTCACTTGCGCTGCTTCCGCTTTAGCGATTCGGAAGGAGCTTGATCCAATGAGGTTTATACCGGGTGAATCTTACCTGGTGGGACTTATCGTAAAAAGTGACTAAAGCATAAGTAAGTTTACTCTCAAACTCAACTGCCCCGCAGGAAGAACGTGACTACTAGCTAGTAGCTAATAAAGCCACACCATTCTTTTTTTCACATCACGGTTTGAACCCTTCATCAATTAGCAAGGTGGTTCTCGTCCGCGGCCTATGATAGGTATTACTGTAGTATTTAAAATACATACTGTACTGGTGGTCAAAACTACTAGGACTACTCGAGAATAGGCATTAATCATTAGCAAAGGCATAGTAGTTTATTTGATGTTCCAAGGACATTCGTGAGTGACATCCTGCTGCTTCCTCAAGGAAAAGAGAACCCAATCGGGAATGAATCGAGAAGTTGGAAAGGCTTACCCGGCCGGTAAACAGCAACACATGTCATGGCAGCGCGGTACACTGTACCAGTACTGTACTAGCTAGTCTACTAGCTCCCGGTAGCCCATACGGTAGCTATTACCGGTAGTGATTTGTAGTGTATCGCACCGGTGCATGAGCGGTACTGTACTTCATCGGTGATCCTCCCAAGTCCAGGACAGGCTGTAATCAGGTCCCGATCCTTGTGGCGCATTGGCCAGCCAATTGATTGTTCCGATGTTCCCAACGAAGGCTTCCCATGCCTTGTCTTTGCTTGTGTTTCCCTTCCTTCCTTTCGTCTTGGTCCGCTTGTGATTGAATTTGAATCAATCAATCAATTGAATCGACACCACGATGTTGCTTTTGGCAAAAGGAACGTTGCATCAGTCTCTGGATGCTGGCATCGGTTTTTTCACCAGCCAGGAAGCAATCTAGTGACCTTCTGAGTTCTACCAGTCCATACGACTAGCTAGATCTCAAGGAAGCCTGTTCTACATGAACCGTGGTGCATCAACGGGGTTATTTTCTTTTAATCTGCAGGAGGTTGAAATCAAGTGTGGACTTGCCAGAATGGGATGTAGCAATCAGTATAGACTACTGTTGTTCCAGGGTTCCACAGGTTACTTTTGTCGAATGCTGAACGCAGGTCCCGGTCGCTTGTTGCGATACGAGGACCTGTGATGTGCAAACAGGGTACGCTGAAGATGGGACTTCGCACTCTACAAACTTTTGGTCGGACCTGTCGGCCTGGAATGCT
>CAICTM010002504.1:0-14064 GCA_903772945.1 Seminavis robusta | reverse complement strand
GTCCTGCTATTAGCATTTGCCAACCCCCCCCTTGGAATCAGACCGATCCCCAAAAAATGCGCTTCGTTGACCAGCGAGCAATGTCTCGTATTGAGATCGTGACGGAGGCTGCGGTGTGGCACGGCAGAAAGCGAGTTGAGCACTTTTTGCACTTTTTGCATGGTACCAGCGGATCTAGTGCATTTGAAGTGAAGAGACCCCTCTTGAGACTGTTTGTTCGAGCATGCATTGGGTAAGACCATACCGGTACCTGGAGCTTGCTGGTGCGCTTCGATGCTTGGCATTTCGTCCTCAGGGCCATCTACGGTGTGACTCGACTCAACTCGAACTCAACTCGAGGTCCCCAGATTGAACGCTGCACGGGAAGACAGAAAACCGAGGCGGTGCCAAAGACATCAACTGCAGTGAAGGCTCACAACAAACAGACAAGTAGGATCAAATCGAAACAAAACGATTATACGATACCCATTCCGCCAAGTTAAGCTACCATGACCCAATTGAGTCAGAGCCTGTCGCCGTCAATCCCTTTCGACGTTGAAGCAACACACCACCACGTGCTTGGAAGAGAAGATGGTGGCTACAATGAACATCCAACGGACAACGGTCTACTAATCACGAGGAACGGCCGTCAAGGTTGTTTGTCGTTCCGCCCAAGATGCTCCGCCCAACGCTAGGTGCCATGGCGGCAGCCGCCCTCCAAAGTCGAACCAAAAGCGGACGTTCGGTGGATTCCTTTTCCGCCACAAGGGTCGTCGTGCCACGCAATCTGCAATCCAATCCACCCATCGCTGCCGTTCCTATCACTACGCAGCCTCCCGATTTTCCCATTGACATTCGACCAATCTTGAACTTTTTCGGAGGCCCCAACTCTGACAATTGGTGCCGCTTGTCCGACTATGCTGGTGATTACTCTGTCGTTTGCTGTGGCGGCTGTCACACATTGCAAAACACGGGCTTTCGAATTTTAAATGTGGACAGGCGCGCTATTGCAACAACGACGACAGCGACGAGTCCTCCGTCAGAGTGTTTGGGACGGTTCAGAGGGGCGCCAATCTTGGGCAGTTTTGCTACTAGTACGAAACGGTCCAACCGGGAGGCCGTACCTACGAACAGTGTAACCAGGACATCCACGATTTCATTGCCGCCAATTAATCCAGAGTCCACCTTTATCTATCGAAGAAACTGGGTGACTCGACGGGTCCTCTACGCACCATCTCCCCTGTCGGCGGGGTCGCAAGACGTGGACTATGATCTCCTGTAACGAGGTAACACACTCCAACGGGTGTAACTTAAATTCTAGCTAGATACGAGCATGCAGTCAAACTCATAGTTCTTAGTCCAAAGCATGTGTTTATCCACTTTTTCTACTCATTGGACGTCTCATTGGAGCACAAGCAATCACATCCACAAAGCTGGTCAGTGCAATCAAAACCAAGAAAACAAGGCTTGGTGCCCCAAATGTAGGTACAAGAGGCATTCTGAAAGAAGCATAGTTCATCTGGCATTGTGCCGGACAGCCCAACGCTGCCAGAAATATTCAGCCATCCCAGGCTTGCCATGAGAACAAACTCTGATGGAACAAATCCAGTCAGCATCATCAAATCAGCCAAGTCAAGCTCTTGTAGTGACAATAGCTGCCCCAGCTCTGTAGGAATGCCACCCAGGAATTGGTTGCTTCCGAGTCTGAGATCAAGAAGGCCAGTCAGCAATCCAAGCTCGGAAAGAATGCCGCCAGAGATGTTGTTGCTCTCGAGCTTAAGCCATTCGAGAGCTGTCAGCTCTTGCAGCTCATTTGGAAGCAGTCCTGATAGCATGTTGCCTTGAATCAAGACATGTCTGAGCATGGCCATCGTTCCAACCTCACTGGGCAAGCCACCAGAAAGGAAGTTGTCAAACAATAGGATCGATTCGAGGGACGTCAGCAGTCCATATTCACTGGGTATTTCACCCGTAAACAGATTCTTCGACAGGCTCAGCTGTTGTAGTGAATTTAGTGATCCAATCTCACTTGGCAAACGGCCTGTCAAATAGTTGCCAGCTGCATTAGACCCAAGGTTCAAATTTTCAAGAGAAGTAAGCAACCAAAGTTCACTGGGAAGAGTGCCAACAAGAGAGTTTGCTGATAGTTGCAGGCTTCTCATGAGAGTAAGTTGCCCAAGCTCACTTGGGATGGTCCCAGTGATGGCATTTGCTGACGCTGAAAATTCAGTCAACTGGTTAATCAAACCAAACTCAGTTGGCAGGGTACCCACCAAGCCATTCAGACTCAAATCCATATATGCCAAATATCTCAGCTGTGTCATCCGAGGAATCAAAAAGTCATTCAATGATGAATCCAAGTTGCCATTGACTCTTAGGACAATTCTGGACAAGAAAGTGAGCAGAGTGATCTCTGGGGGTATGGTTGGTGAAAATCCAGTGAGCTCGAGATTCAACAAATCGAGGCTCGTCAACTTTCCATGATCATTGCAGGGGTCAATAGACGGAATGCCCAAATCCTGACGTCGAAAATAGCGACCTTCAAAAAAGATTCCAAATCCACCAGAGTACCACAAACATTCATCCAAGGTGTCATCCATCCAGCGCTCATTTATCAGAGGATTCCAATTTTCACCCTCAAATGCATAGAAGAAAGTTGCCATGGCAAACAGCTGTGTCTTCCTCCATTCTGGAAGAAATGTAATATTTTGATGATTGGCTAGCCATTGCCATGCTTGCCACTGAGGGGTGTCACTGCCATTGTTGATGCTGGCCAAAGTATAGTCTGGGAGACTATCCAACAGCAAGTCTAGAACCCCTGTGGGGGCAGAGGATGGCACTTCCGATGGTTCCACGGAAAGGTATACAGTAGGCGTAGGAGTTGCAGCACGAATGGTTTCATCTGGATTCTTTTTGTGTGTGCCAGCAACCGCGCCCACAATGGCCGCTCCAGCCAGAATAACTAGGATCAGAATAAAAACAAATGTTTTCGTTTGCTTCTTGCGCTTTTGCTGTTGTCGTTCCTGTTCCTCGAGATTGACCGGGTTGGCATGCATCAAATCAGCACGAGCCTCTGGATCTTCTTCTACTGGATTGGCCCGGACCAAACCATCAGGAATAGTCTCACGATTGCTCAGTTCCGCTCTACCCGTAGATGGAGGAACTGGGACAATCCTGCCATCATCATTGGAAGCGCCAATACCACTGCTGGTACCAATGCCATCAATGCTGTAGGCTCCTGGGAATGATACTGGGTGTCGATGGATACGGATAAGAGCTGGCTGTTGTTGGGGTGCCTGCATTTCTGCTTGCACATCCGATCCACTTGATTCGACGACACCAACAGCACTTGTGGGATTGATGCTATTAGTAGCGGTTTCTTTGGATTGCAAATTGGCTTCTGGTTTGCCTTGTTTGGGAGGAAGGTCCTTCTGATCCTTCTGACCCTTCTGAACCTCCTGCTGCTGGTCAGATATGTTTACGGCCGACGGCTTCTTACTCCCAATTCCAGCAATACTGGCAGCTGAAGAAGCCTGATCATCCTTGTCCATTTTGGCAGCCTTGAGCACAGCTGCCTCGTTACTTTGTAATTCTTCCTTGGCCGCTGACTGGTTTAGGGATTTGTCTCCAGATGAATCGTGCTGCCCGTTTTGGAATGTTAAGGTCTTTTGCCCTTGTGTGTCCCCGGTTGCAGTTCCGAAACTAGAGATGGTTGGAGCATGGTTTGAGTTTTCGTTGAGTGACTTAAGCATGTCTCCCGATGACTCGTGCTGCTGGTTTTGGGAGGTCTGCTGCCGTTGTGTCTCCTCTGTTGTAGTAGTCGATATGGTAGGAGCCAGGTTCTTGTTCAGTGACTTGAGCACCAAATTGGAATGTGATTCCTCTTCTTCTACAACCGCATTCAGAGTTGGGTACATGTGATCTACAAACAGATCGGCATTCTGCAGCACATCCGTTACCGAAGAAACACACGTCTCCACATCTGTATCTTGGCCGGGCTGCCGATGCCCGTGGGAAACTTCTGTGGGTACCGGTGGAAGGCCTTCGTCGGAACCCGTATCCTCATACTGTTGCTCATTTTCCAGAGCCCTGATCAGTGAATCATCTTGCATTGGCTGTGGAGTTGCCATGGTTGTGTCTGTTGGATCGAACTGGTTAGCTAGTATCACTGAGGGAGGGCAGCCACTGCATTATCGGAAGAGCCATGGCAAGAATGACTTGTCCATGCAGGCGTCGCAAAAGAGCAAAAAACACCGGCAAGAATGAGGCCGAAGGTTATCTGTGTAGGACCGCGGTGCCTTTTTTTGAGCTGATGACCACGTTGTTGCGTAGGGGAGCATCAGCATGATCAATTGTGCTACCTATTGTGAATTTTGCCGCAACCATGGCTGCACGACCACGGCAACCCAATACCCATTCTCTGGTACCATCGAAGGCAGTTTTCTCATAGTCAACGTCGCTACATGTACGAACAAGCATGACCTATGCATAGTCAATGTCAGAAAACGCTAGCTACCAGCGAAGTCTTCAGAACCCAGTGTGTCCGGTAAGCCGGCAATTTCGTTCACCCCGCCCTGCATGCATGCACACTTCCGTTCAAAAAAAGTGATCATAGTGCCAAACTACTGTGTTTGACAGAGACAAGCCTCCATGCCAGAGTCCTGCATGGTTGCCAAGTCCAGTGCCAATGAATTGAATGGTCACTGGACATTGCATAAGACCTCCTGACTTTGCTTCATGCTCGCAAATTGGATACTTTTCAGCCCTGGAGACAAAGAGACGAATGCGACACCAGAGAGCCAGCTAGCCAGGGTAACTCAACTTTCCGGAGATTCGTTAAGGAGAGGGAAGGTTAACCACGACGACATCCATGATCAATAGAAGAAGCAGCAATCTGTAGCTGCGGCTAGTTATCTCTACAGCCAGTTGCACAAACGCAATCAGCTTCCATCTTTCCTGTCGTAACACATCTCACTTGGAACTAGATTCGCGCCTGGAACAACACTTTCAGGGTGGACACAAAACTGGTAACGGTATGCATGACAACTTGCTCCTCTTGGCTAGCTGTCACAGAAACTCACCGTTTCTCCTTCCGCTACTGGGTATCCGGGTGTCATAGCTGAATCCAGGGTGGTATCAAGCACATCAAGGTTCTTGTGATAGACAGCAGGGTACCGATAGCAGCAGCCCAACACCATGAACCTTAGAGATAGCTAAAGGTTGCGCTGTGGCATGGTTGATGATTTGATTTGATTCGATTCGAAGGGCCCTCCAAAAGCAATCCGAAGATGAAGCGAGGGGAGAACCTGCGACTGAGAGTTCAACCAATAGCTCGTTCTCCTTCAACAGTGACTTAAATCATAACGGATTTGGCTTTTTACAGCTTCTGGGACCACACCCTTTCACCTCAAAATAAATCTTTCTGGGGGATTTTGGCAGCAGCACAACTGCAAAGCAGGCTTCTGTAGATTGTAGATACTCCAAATACTCTAAACCCCCGTTATGCGCTATTGACACACACCTGAACCGGTTCAATGCATGTTGACGCCATCATTGGCTTCAGCGCAATAAACAAGCTCAATGCCATTGTCTTGCTTTGGGACTTCCTGCTCCAATCGCCTCAGCAGCGCCTCATCCTAGTGCGGAGCTTGTGTGTGTGAATTGCTTGATGAGTTCTTATTCCTCGACGGGCGATATCATGATATCTTTTCGATAATAGAAACAGAAAGTAATGAATCCAAACGAACATCCGGACAACACCTCACCTAAAACTCTATTGGTTCACAGTAAATACATGTTTGCGCTTACCAGAGCTCCCTTAGATTGAGTTGTTGCAGCTCCTCCAAAATGCTAAGTTGGCCTTGCACCTGACCACCGTATATATTGATCGAGCAAGAACTATGTCGGGTTTCATGCGCTCGAGCCCCTGCAGTTTGAGCTACTCAAGTATTGCAATGACCGGCAGGAGAGAAGGGCTCTCCGAGAATTAGAGACAAGATGCGTCGCGAAGGTGAGTCAGTTCATGCAAACGACGGCACTCTAGTATTTCCAAAGGTGGCAGTCTCTTGCCGGCTGAAAATGCGACCGGCCTTTTGGCTGGACGAAGTGCCAACTTTTCGGCTTCGTGTCTAACGGAACCAAGATGTTGTTTGTTCTGCTGCGCTCTGATGAAACTTTAACATATTTCTAATGATAACTGTCTCTATAGAAAAGCTGTTTGGTACGTACATGCCAAGGTCGTCATCATCGTGGGGTGATCCTTACCTCTTGAGCGGCTTTGTCGAGGGATCCAGCATCAGTTGGGCTACAAACATGGGATTTTCTAGCTGGCTTAGCCCAGAGTTCAGAACAGGACTCTACCAGGTACCAGCTGGGCTTGGTAAAAATCTCCAAGCAAAAACAAGAATTCCTGTGTAGCAGCCGCTAAAGGGGCAAACTAAACAACAGAAGCTCTAAACAAGGGCTTAGAACACTAAGAATTCCTATTGGATGTCTCATTGGAGCACAAACAATCACATCCACAAAGTTGGTCTGTGCAATCAAAAGCAAGAAAGCAAGGCTTGGTGCTCCAAACGTAGGCACAAGAGGAGTTTTGAAAAAAGCAAAGCTCATCAGGCACAGTACCAGTCACCCCAACGCTGCCCGAAAGATTCAACCATCCCAGGCTTGGGAGGGAAGATAATTCAGAAGCAATCGGTCCAGTCAGGAGGGTCAGATCTGATAAGTCCAGCTCTTGCAGTGACATTAGCTGGCCCAGCTCTGAATGAATGCTACCGGAGAAACTGTTGCCTCCAAGCTTCAAATTCAGAAGTCCAGTCAGCAATCCCAGCTCTGAAGGAAGGCTGCCAGAGAGGTTGTTGTTCTCAAGAGTGAGCCATTGAAGTGCTGCCAGCTCTTGCAGTTCATTTGGAAACAGTCCCGATAGCATGTTGCCTTGAACCATTAAATATTTTAGCAAGGTCATCATTCCAACCTCACTGGGCAAACCACCAGAAAGAAAGTTATCAAACAAGAACATCGATTGGAGGGATATCAGCAGCCCATATTCACTGGGTATTTCACCCGTAAACAGATTTCGTGAAAAGCTCAGCTGTCTTAGTGAAGTCATTGTTCCAATCTCACTTGGCAACTGTCCTGTCAAATAGTTTCCAACTGCATTCCCAACAGGATAATGCCCTGCAACCAAAGACTCAAGCGATGTAAGCAACCAAAGTTCACTGGGAAGCGTGCCCTCAAGTGAGTTTGACGCTAGGTGCAAGCTTGTCAAGAGAGTAAGCCGCCCCAGCTCAGTTGGGATGGTCCCAGTGACAGCATTAGCCAGCACTGAAACATCGGTCAAATTGGTCATCAAACCAAGCTCAGTTGGCAGGGTACCTGTCAAGCCATTCCTGAACAAGATCAACTCCTTCAACTGTGACAGTTGTGCCATCTGAGGAATCAAAAAGTCATTCAATGGTGAATCAATGTCACCATTATCTCTGAGGGCAATTCTGGACAAGGAAGTGAGCAGCATGATCTCAGGAGGCATGCTTGGTGAAAATCCAGTGAGCTCAAGCTGTATTAGGTCAAGACTCGTCAGTCTCCCGTGTATATTGCAGGACGCAGTAGCCGGAACACCCAAATTTTCCAATGGCACAAAGTGCCCTCCAACAAACATTCCAAATCCACTGGAGAACCAGTCACACTCATCCTTGGTCTCATCCATCCATCGCTCTTGTACTAGAGGAGTCCAATTTTCTCCCTCAAAGGAAAAGAAGAATGTTGCCATTGCAAAGAGCTGTGTCTTTCTCCATTCTGGAAGAAATGTAATGTTTTGATGGTTGGTCAGCCATTGCCATGCTTTCCATTGAGGGGTGTCGCTGCCATTGTTCATGCTTGCCAAGGTGTAGTCAGGTAGACTATCCAACAGCATGTCCAGAGCTCCAGTGGGAGCCGAGGATGGTACTTCTGATGGTTCCATGGAAAGGTAAACAGTAGGCGTAGGAGTTGCAGCACGAATGGGTTCATCTGGCTTCTTTTTGTGTGTACCAGCAACCGTTCCCACAATGGCTGCTCCAGCCAGAATCACTAGTAGCAGAATGAAGATGAATGTTTGCGTTTGCTTCTTGCGCTTTTGCTGCTGTCGTTCCTGTTCGTCCAGATTGACAGGGTAAGCCTGCATCAAGTCTGGGGGAGCCTCCAGATCTTCTTGTACTGGATTGGCCCTGACCAATTGGCGATCAATAATCTCAGTATTGTCCATTGGAGCAGTTGTAGATGGAGGAACTTGGAGAATCCGGCCATCCGTAGTGTCAATGGCACTGTTGCTGCCGGGGCCATCAATGCTGTGGGCTCCTGGCGTCGATACTGGCTGCTGAGGGTCAGGAGCTGGTTCCTGAGGGTTGATGGTACCGGAAGCGTTTTCTTTGGGTCGCAAAGCCTCTGGTTTGCCTTGAAGGTCCTTCTGATCGTCCTGTTGGTTGTCAGATTTGTCTACCAGAAGGGCCGATGTCGTTCTACTCCCAATGCCAACAATAATGGCAGCTGGAGAAGCCTGATCACGCTTATCCATCTTGGCAGCCTTGGGCACAGCTGCCTCGTTCCTTTGCAATTCTTCCTTGGACTCTGTTTTGTTTAGGGACATTTCATAGTGCTGCTGGTTTTGGGAGGCCTGCTGCTGTTGTGTCTCCCCAGTCGTAGTAGTTGATGAGGCACGAGAACGGTTTGAGTTGTCGTTGAGTGACTTGAGGGCCAAATTGGAATGTGATTCCTCTTCTTCCACAACCGTGTTCAGAGTTGGGTACATGTGATCCACAAACAGATCGGCATCCTGCAGCCCATCTGTTACTGAAGAAACACACGTCTCCACATCTGTATCACCACTGGGCTGCCGAAGCCCGTGGGAAACCTCTGTGGGCACCGGTGGACATCCTTCGTCGGAAGGGGTATCCTCATACTGCTGCTCATTTTCCAGTGCTTGGATCAGCAACTCCTCTTGAGCATTATTATTTCTCTGGGCAGTCTGCATTACCGTTTCTCTTGGCTGATCTGTACAAGTACTACTACCGGTTTCCACCAAGCCCAGGGCTTGTCCGCTACTACTACTACTATCACTATCAGCGGAAGTATTACTCATTTCCTCGGTCTGATAATACGTACACTGAACGGTTTCCAACTGGTCTCGTTTTGTGAGAATTTCCACTAGGGTCTGATCTTCGTTTTGTTCTGCAACATCCTGTTTGGCGCGGTACCTTGCGTCTTTGGTGGTCGCCATCGACGGAATTCGATCGAGGGGCATTCTTGCTGAGTTTAATAATAATTGCGAATTCAATCTGAGCCATTTACATACATACATGTACTGCTGTTTCTTCTGACATTGTATCGTGCTGCTGCTGCTATGGTAACAGCGTGTGATAGTGCTGGTCACTGAGGTCGCTGTTGTCTGTTTTGGCTCTTTTTTGTACTTCGGAGGTTGTGGGCGTGGTGCGGAAGAGCAAAAGGCCAAACCATGGAGGTGGAATACTAGTATTCAGAATGTCCAGCAACTACTGCAGTATTGGATTTAACTGGGCTAATAAGCTGTATTAATGGCTGACTGAAATTGTAGCTAGTGACTAAACTATTTACCGGCAAAAGCTACTTAGTACTCGACAATTCTCGACTCAAGAGTACTGTAGGCACAGCTGTACCGGTACGCAGCATGGCTCTCCAGTATTAATTCAATGGTCAGCTGTACCGCCAATTGCTGGAACTTCCTGTGAACTGAGAACTGTGAAGAACCATCATCGAAGCATTCTTGCGCACAAAAGGACAAAGACTTAGTAACAAAGTAAAGGAAACGTTGTCGATCCAACCGGGGGGTTGGGGTAGGGTAGAATAACAGGCTCAAATGAACGCTGATTTTCAGAGCTTTTTCTTTCCCTTTCCCCCTCTCCTATGCTCCGAATCGAAACGCCTTGACCACTTTCTCGACCACCATTCACCATTATCAAAATTCTCAAAATAAATAGCCTTCTTCCACACGCCGCTCAGAAAGGATTACTGGCTTGTAATTCCTAGGATCACTGGCTTTTAAATCTTCGTTGAACTGGGTTCAATAAGCCAGTTCACATTCGTGGTTTCTAAATAAAATAGCAGCCTTTCGTGCTTGCGTGAACATACTGGAATGTATGTATTAATAGTAAGTAGTAAAGCCATAGTATGGGGTTCTCTCCAGTGGTACACACGGATTCGATTCGATTCGATTCGATTCCTGGTGAGGGCTTTCGTTCTTTCATTGAACTTCTTTGGCTTTGCAACAGGGGTGTGGTTATGACTGCCCCAGCCAATGTGTGGTTAACTTTGTGGTGCTTGGAACCACGGATTGCTTGTCAAGCAGGCACCTGTCAAGTTGTTTGCTTCATTCAACAAAAGAAAGACATGATAGCTATCTAGCTAGAAACTTCTTTCGGGATTGTGCCCGACTGCGGATTTATTTGTTCCAGTCAGGTGGAGGCAGATCCCAAGTGAATTGGATTTACTAGCTCGCTGGTAGCAACCCAACTTTGGCCCAAGAATCATTGTGCTATCTATGTTTACCACCACTGTCAAGTGTCAAGCATGGTGCTCGTACGGTCATGGTTTACTCTTCCAAATAGAAGCCAGGTATTCATAACAGTTCCCTACTAGACAAAAAATAGCAGCAGTTCAACCAACTAGACTATGTTCATGTTCAGGTTCATAAAAGGGCCACCCGTACGGTACTGAACCGCTCTTGGTGAACGTCCCAGGTGAGCTTCCCAGGCAGGTGAACTCTTCATGAAACGGGCTTTCCTTGACTTTCTTTGGATTTGGAACACGTTTGTCTAGTAGTATCCAGCCATGCAGCCCCCATGTTTGATCAACTAACTTTGTGAGTTGTGAGGAAGCAAATAATGCTGTTCCAGTGTCCTAGCTAGTGCGGTAGGATTGCGAACTCGAATTCGGCCTGCCCGTGAGTGCATTGCCCTCCAGCAAGATATCCACCAGATTGGCGAGACCAGCAGCCATGGAAACTGGAAAGGGCCCTGTCAGACCGACCATTCCGGGTCACCCCGCAACTCAACTTGATGCAGGCGACATGAAAATGTGGATGCTGCATTTCAAGAGATGAGATTCAAGTATGCCAATAAGGATGACAAGAGTCGTCCAAGTTCCAGAGGCAATGCCACGTGCGAATGTGGAGGAATCGAAGGGAAATGGCGGTAACGTGGCCGTCGCCATTGCTTGTGTGGGCTGCATGTTCGTCGCCATTGCAAATCCCTGAATGATAATCATGCCTGGTCCGACGCCCGAGGGAATCACATCGGTTATAATACATGTTACCATCAGTGGAAATCACACGCCATTGCATGACAAAGGTCCTGGCCACGGTGGAGAACCACATTCGCCAAATCCCTGAATCATGCCCGCTCCCCCACCGAGGCAATCACATTGGAAACGAGACCACGGTGGAGAACCACAAACATTCGGACGTGATCTAATAGTTAGTTGAGCCAACCGTCAAGGGGCGGCCAGTTCGGTCCGTCCAAAGCATGAAAGAGAGCGGCCATGGCAAAGAGTTGTTCCTTGTGCCACATGGCTGCATGGGCACAATGTTGTTGGTCGTCACATTGTATTGGGATGATACTCCAGCCTCAGCAGTGAAAGGGATTGGGAAGAGGGGAAATTGTCGAGACTTACCAGGGTTTCGTTGGGGAGGATTTCCCGGATGTCATCCCGTAGGTGCCGAAGGAGGGGCCGAAGGGGGCATGGATGGAACAGATACCGGTACGGTACCGGTACCGGTACATACTGGAGCTACCGTACAAAGCATGTAGTAGTCTTTTCTACCATAGCTAGCCTGGCCCCAGCTGGCTTCCTTAGATAATTTCCCTACTCTAAACCCCCATACGGTAGCCAGCTCTAGCTACATGTATGATAGTAGTTGGCTCCGAGGATTGATGATTGAATCATTCGATTCAAGAAAATTCGAATAACGAGGAAGAAACTTGCACGTAAAAAGCAAATCGAGAGTTGGTGACATTGAAAGGGCCCGAAATGGCAATTTACACCAAATTCCGATTTATACTTCATTTAAAAGGGATCGAGTTGGGCCTCCACAACTTCGCAGCAGATTGCCAGAGCAAGAATAAAATGAGATCGATTATCACCCTTCTCCAGAAATTATATTAAGCCAGCGGAGCTGTGTAACCTCGGCAGAAAGGTTTCAGTGTAGAAGCAGATACCCCTATAGCTAGCTAACTAGAAGCAGACACTTCTAGTGCTTAGCTAGTGCTTAACTTGTGCTTAGGTAGCTAGAAGCAAATCCCCCCTAGCTAGAAGCAGATTCCCATAGCAAGCTAGAAGCAGACACCCCTAGCTAGCTAGAATACTAGTTGTATAGCTTTCGCTGGCTTTAGAGTTTTTCCTGGTAGAAGCAGATCCCCCTACTAGGATGGATGTAAATTGCTTTAGCTGGTTTGCACCATCCTAGCTAGGATTCGGGTTTTTTCAGCGCTCGTCTCCTGTATCCCTTGCCTCAGTTTGGATCCTTATGACGAATACATGCACAACCAAACATTATGAATCCAGCCATTGTAGCCGGCTGCGGTATAGCTACATCGACAACAATGGCAACAGTACCGAAAGTTCGGCTTTGCTCGCTACGGTTACCGGTACCTCGCATTGGATCCTTATGACGAATACATGCACAACCGAACATTGTCAATCCAGCCATCGTAGCCAGCTACCGTAGAGTTCATCGATCGGTGACAGTGGCAACAGTACCGAACACACTCAGGTTCGGCTTTGCTCGCTACACTCAGTTACCTCGCATTGGATTCTTATGATGAATACATGCACAAAACCGAATATTGTTTATCCAGCCATTGTAGCAGGCTACCGTACAGTTACATCGGCGACAGTGTCAACAGTACCGAACACACTCAGGTTCCGCTTTGCTGGCTACACTCCGTTGCTGGTATCTTGCATTGGATCCTTAGGACGAGTACATGCACAACCGAACATTATGAATCCAGCCAGTGTAGCCGGCTGCGGTATAGCTACATCGACGACAATGGCAACAGTACCGAACACACTCAGGTTCCGCTTTGCTCGCTACGGTTACCGGTACTCGCATTGGATCCTTATGACGAATACATGCACAACCGAACATTGTCAATCCAGCCATCGTAGCCAGCCATCGTAGAGTTCATCGATGGTGACAGTGCAACAGTACAATAGCTAGCTAGAATACTAGTTATATAGCTTTCGCTGGCTTTAGAGTTTTTCCTGGTAGAAGCAGATGCCCCTACTAGGATGGATGTAAATTGCTTTAGCTGGTTTGCACCATCCTAGCTAGGATTCGGTTTTTTTCAGCGCTCGTCTCCTGTATCCCTTGCCTCAGTTTGGATCCTTATGACGATACATGCAAACCAACATATGAATCCAGCCATTGTAGCCGGCTGCGGTATAGCTACATCGACGACAATGGCAACAGTACCGAAAGTTCGGCTTTGCTCTACGGTTACCGGTACCTCGATTGGATCCTTTATGACGAATACAAGCACAAGCGAATATTGTCAATCCAGCCATTGTAGCCAGCTGCCGTATAGCTAGTGGCAACAGTACTTGACTTGCACATACAAGAAAATGGGTACCGGCACAGAAATCACCACCAAAACAGTAGGAGATAATAAGAAGGGATGAATCCAGTAGGAGGATCCACTGTCTTGTGTGTTGTCGTGTGTCGTATAGCCTCCTCCTCCGGTTGACGACTGTTGCCATTCAATGACTCGACGATGTTCAGGCTGGTGATAGGGCTGGAGTTAACAGAGCATCCTCTTGTTTGTAGCGATCGATCGAAGCCTCTCCTCTTGTTGTCCGAGCGACCGAAAAGGACTCGACAATGGTAGTTCGCCGCCGTCAGCAGTAAGAGAAGAGAAAGTAAGAAATAGTATGTTTTCTCTTCTATTCTGACACTGAAGAAAACCGGCGACTTACCCTTGTTCTCAACTTGGCCGTCCATGGCTGAGAACTGACTGCATCCCATGGTCCATAGGATTCAATGAGGGATGGCTTTCGAATCTGCACCGGAGACGACCGGCT
>CAICTM010002503.1:0-14068 GCA_903772945.1 Seminavis robusta | reverse complement strand
AAAAAAAAAAAAAAAAGAGAGAGTATGGTATTCCTCAATCTAGCAGTAGCTATTAGTAGTCAGCGTTTTTTTTTCAGCTTTCGTTTGTAAAAAAATTGTGAGAAAGGTTGCAAGTTGCAAGCAACCTGGTTTCATCGATCGTCGGGGTTTCCAATCGCGAGTAGATCTTGAAACTGTATGGTACCTACGTACCAGCAGCATCATACATACATGTAGCAGCGGAAGTGTTGGTGAGTGGTTCGCCTGCCGCTTGTGTGCAGGATTTGAGACCTACAAGCTCCGTAAGACCTAATAAGATTCACCCTGAAGCTGGTGCCGCCTTGGTGTTCCTACTAGCTAGAAAAGATACAAAACGAGCACCTCAAGGGCACCAGCAGAACTGAGCGAGCTACTGACGCAGAATGGTCCTGGCTTACAAGTCGACTGTGAAATTTAGTAAAAAAGATATTTAAATTTTCTTAGCATAATGACCAGAATTGATTCTGATGACCCATGATTGCGAATCAATACTTAACATCAAAGTTTCCTCATCTTCACCATGGTCATAATTCCTGTTGTATCGCTGGGGCTCTGCTGTGATGTCGAGCCTATTAGCTACACATTTTCCGCCCTTTCTTCAACCACTGAATCCTGTTACGATCGTTGAGAAGATAGATTTAACTAGAGACGAGTACGAGTAGATTTAAACTGGCACCCGGATTCAAAGGAAAGGGAGACTATGCAGAAGTCGAAGAAAGCAGGTGACGGTTCATTATCAACTAAATTCTCATTCCAATAAGAATGGTTGCCAAACACAGCTCCAAACTCCAAACACCCAACTCACGTGGCCATTGGCCCAAACTTAAATGTACTGGCACACGGAGAAAAAGGTACCTGGTACAGTACTAAACGGAAGAAGTTGCGGGAATACCCGTTTCAGGTTACAAAGTGTTTCTTTTGGAAGAATGGGATGAAACAGAAGAATGACAAATGTGGAAGAATGACACAATCTGGAAAAATGAGTGACGACGCTACGCCAAAACGCGTAGAAATTTGTACTAGGTGACTTAAAAATCTGGAAGAAAGCTGGAATAAGGACTCAAAGTGGAATATCACTCAAATCAGCAGTTGACCCAAAGGATGTGCTCGGAAATCCCATTACCCGCAACTCCGAAGAAAACCGGTTTCGGTTCATTATAGACTTCTCATTCCAAACAGAATGGTTGCCAAACGCCAAACTCGCGTGGCCAAACTCATGATCTAACTTGGCCAAGCTCTTGGCCATGCCAAGTGCCAAGCTCTCTAGCTGCCAAAAGTCAAAGGCAACACGTTTGGCGCGCGATCGAAGCAAGGCCAACGTCAACTACAGCCCCGTCCGTACTCCTCACTTCTTGTCTTCCGATTTTTAGAAGTACTACACTGTTACTGTACTCTATTATTAGCCCCAGCAAAGCCCAACCGCCCGAAGCGTGAACCTGACAAAAGCGTCGTAGATAGAAACTGGGAGCAGGGAGCTAAACAGGGACACATTGCTACCGGTACCGGTACCAGCTTACTGGACTACATACATACATCATACATGATCATTGTCATGTACATGTACATGTATGTACATGTATGTACTTGTACCAGCAGTCCTTCCAGGCTTCCTTGAAATCTTTCCAACTCTCCAGGCTCCAGACAGCTGCTGGCTGCTGGAGCACTGCTGGTCACTATAAGGGGTTCACGACTGCATAGAGTACACTACTGTGATGTACAATCCAAAAACTCAATAATAAACTAGCTAGACTAACTCACTAGACTACTACTCGAGCTCTCACTATGATAGCTAGCCTACATATCATAGTACCAGTACTAGTACAGGAGTAGCAGTTGTACCATACATTGACAAACTGGCACAAAATTTAATGCACCTACTAATAACTCACCAACAAGCAACAAGCTACCACCTGGACCGTACAGTACCGTCTCGACGGTTTTAACTCAGTATTTAAAAAAGCTTTGAAATTGCCACGACTGAGTGACTCGTTTAAAACATCCCCTTTTAAACACCCTTAACAAAAACCCTTAAAAACCTTAACTTCAACATACCCTTTTAAACAAAAACCTAAAACACAACCCCTTAACAACTTACTCACCCTTATTTCCTCGAAATCACCCCTTAAGCCTTCATTTAAACGCCGTACAACATCCCTCTATGACACACACAAACAATCCCTTTAAATATGACAACCCCTTAACAACCTAAACACCACTTAAACTTCACTCCCCTTAAGCATAAATCTGTACACTCCCCTTAACATCCCTAATCTGAGAACAAGGACATTAGTCAGTCGTGGCAGTTTTCAAGCCTGAGCGAAAACCGTGGAACGATCCTGGTGAGAGCCCATACTGGTACTGTACATCTTCTACCTCACATATAAGATAACTCTATTCTGAGCCCTGTACTGGAAGTATCTCTAAAGGATTCCACCAGGCCACACTGAGTCATTATCTTACAAGCAGCCAATCTCTGTATCTTTCATATCTTGAGCCACTACTGCTAGCAGCTATTGTCACATCCCATACTACTCCACGCGAATGCCCTCAGAAAGTGGGAGCCACCACAAAGCCAGAAGGCAAAGGTCAAAGTGCAACTAAAATTGATGAAACCACATGAGTTATTGTTATAGAGGAGGCACCCAAGCTGGGGATGGAGGACTTGGATGTACCAGTAGACGGTGATGTGGAAGATGGTGGGTACTAGCTGCCCTCATTCTCAGCACATAGCAGTTAGTATTAGCTAGTTAGCTTAGGATTTGAGACATTTTACTCGTAGCTTATCTTCACTGGTTTGGAAATCTGAGTGTCTAGAGATTATCTTTTAAAAGTACTCCGTACTTAAACCCACGTATCTTAAATGTGAGTGAAATGTGAGTGAAGAGTGTAGCAACGTAACATCCACATTCACTGGTAAAAAGGTGACTGTCTTTGTCTTTGTCTTTTATTTACGAAAGGAATGGTGACATTCAGGTCTCTGATGGGACCGAAACTTGGGACGAATTTCGATTTCCCCCCAAAATTTAATCCCAAACCCCAAACCATCTTGGTTTTCTGACGATGCTTACATTTATTTAAGATTACTGGTTCTCCAGTATTCTGGAGTAATCATCACTAAGTAAATAGTACAGAGTATAACTCTGAAACGGAAGGTGGTACTGTACTGCCTTCAACAATGTTCAAGAGGAAGAGGGAAGAAAGAAAGAAAAAGGTGACTATCTAATTTTACGTCCGTAGCTACAACGCAGCTAGCTCTAGTAGCTAAGCTAGCTATTAAATCCGAGTACCTAGTGACTGGTACCTACCGTAGCATGACACGTATCGAAAAAATTAGTTACTTGAATGTATATATGTGAAGTGTGCTTTAAATTTACACATCCAGGCGGATACATTTAGTATGCATATTATGTACATGTGAAATGTGTGAAGAAGCAATTCTCCGGAAACGTCTTGCGATAAATGATTGCTGAACAGTACAGTTTGCGTGGTGGAGGGCGGAGGAAACAACCGCCTACTTTAGTGCAGCTGCTAGCCAGCTCTAGTAGGAATGAGCAAGTGGAGGCTGGCAACCACGGAGGGGAACTTTTGTCTCCCAGCAACTCAACTAGAATGGCCACTCATCATCTGGCAACAGCATATGCTCGACAAGTCTTTGCTCGATGGACAAGGATGTGTTTGAAGTGTGAACTGCGAGGGCAATCTTCAGTAGGAAAAATCACGGCAACCACCTTTTGTATCCTAGCATCTTGGCACTGATTTGACGATAACGCTCTATGGAGCGATGCTATGAAAGCACTATCGGTAGGTCGAAATCTTTGCAGCCAGTCATCCAAAAAGAACGAGCATTCCTCTGTTGCTCCAGCTAGCTAGCTTGGGCTCTTCCAAAGACATTCAGGCACTGCGGCAACCACCGTTTTCGGAAAGCGACCATCAGAGCTCCATCAGCCTGCACGGAACCTCTCCCGCGAGTGAGTCAGTCGAGTGACGACCTCTTTCTTGCGCGTCATCCAAACACGCTCAAATCCATGAAGCCAGCAGATCAACATGCACCACCATAACGGTAATACTGTATTGTTTTGAAGTGGTACAACCGCTGCATGAAAATTCATTCCCCGGGCAGTAACTATTCCTATCTGCAGAGTTTGCTACCTAGGAAGCAATATTTTGGACATCCCCGCTTATTTCATTAAAAGAAATCTGTTTGTGTCTCCATGGTTCCTCGAATTTACTCCTTGCTACTGCTGGGAGGATGTTGAAGCGCAGCCACTTTTCACAGTACGGTGCAAAGTTTGGAGCGAAGCCAACTTGCTGGACGTTTTCGACCCGATCACCAGACATCTGTTCTTTTCTCCATGGCGTGATTGCGCATTAGTGGAGGATCTACCTTTCTAGCTAAAGAAAGACCACAATGCAGCTGAGTGCCCCCAGCCAGAAGCCGGTATCGGTAGTACTATTGGGAGGATGGGCTTATCGCTTGAGAAGGACAACTCCATGCCAAACTCTCTCCAGACTTCAGGCCTCTAGAGGCAACGAAGTGAGAAAAAGACAAGACGACCAGTGCGGTTTCGTCTATCCCGGCCACATTTACGTTACAAGAAATTTGGCGTTTTTCAGGAAATTTGCCAATTTTGTGGTGCTGATAGTTGTGCTGATCGAGCTGGTCTTGACCGATCTGACAAGAATGGCCTCAGAAAGCATAATTCGGCAACAAAAATGTCCAAACAGAAGCTCACATTTTCCAGACGTCCTGATCGAAGTGCTAAAACTTTCAGGGACCAACATGGTTTCATTTCAGCAAGATCTAACAACAACAAGCGGCTAGACTCTCAACATGGCGCTCACGTCGTTCTTCAAACGTAATAGATCTATGGATCGACTGGTTACATGCATGCTGGTCCTGTTGGCAGCCTCAATACCGGTGTCGGGCCAGAACTCCACCACCACAAACATTACGTCCACGGCAGGTCCAAATGCTACAGTTGCACCCAACAGCACCATGGCCCCTACAGCATCGGCAACCACTGGGAATGCAACCCAAAGCAATCAAACAGCTGCTCCAACTATGCCTGGTAGCATGCCCGGTACAACAGGGCCGCCAACGATGCCTGGAAACGTGAACGAAACAATAGCTCCAACGATGCCTGGTTCAATGGCTGGCTCGATGGCTGGCTCCATGCTGGATTCGATGCGGAGGAACGATGGCAACGACAATGATGCCTTCGGCAAATGACACTGGAGTGACTACAATTGTGGAGGCCATTGTGGAGGCCCCAATGAATGCGACCACTGGCATGGATCATGCTGACGAAGGAACACACAACATGACAGGCATGAATGGAAATCATTCTAACATCTTTGGCCACGACAATGAGATGGATGGACTTATTGAGGATGACAGTGGAGAAACTCAAGCTCCTGGGAACCAGACTTCCTCCAACAGCACAGGTCCACCACCCAGCGAGATGTCTGCTGGTGTTACAATTCAAATACATGTCATGTGGGCTACGGCTATTGTGATGTCAAGTTGCTTCATTGTGTAGTGCATTCTGTCACAGTCGGAACTCTTTTCGTTGTCCAAAGCTGTTGTTGGAGGAGATGCCAAAAGGATATGCTATCAGTACATGCTGTATAAGGTACCGGTATAAGTACACGTACATACTATATCTTTGACCGTGTCGAAATACCCAAGAGCAGACCTGAAAGTGTTGATACTCAAGATAGCGAGAAAGCGGATGGTACCGGAAGATGAAAAACTCCATGGGTTGGGGTTGCTGTCAGCGCATACTGATAGGAATGATTAAAAAGTCAGATGCATGGAAGCCATGCGGTTGTCATGCGAGGTTGGCTCTAGCTTTTCATGGTGCTGGCAACACTTCTTGATTCGAATAACCCGGTGCAGCAGGCATTGTTTTATTAAAAGGGATCTCTCTCAGAACAATTTCACTTTGGTGGTGTAGGTGTAGGAGGTAGGAGTTGCAACATCTGATATCAGGAATACAGGATACCGTACTCCAGCCTGTGGTGGAAGTTAACGACAACGTTTTGTTTGACAAATTAATGTATCGTTTTACGTCTATGGTACTGTACTAGTATGGTGCAATATTAGCAGTGCTGCAACCCGCCAGCGCTATTCTTGGTTAACCCCTTGACTTCCTTTGTCTTGCTCAAGCTGCCAGAGCAGTTGGCTGGTGCGTGCATGCCGCCTCTCTCGACCATAGCTCAGGTGCAATGAAAGCTTTCCTGGTAATGTCGCGTTCACGAGGGCCTTGACGGCGCTTGGGCTTTGTTGGGGGCATGCTCTTTCTTCGTCGCAAGGGAGTCTTGTTGTCATTGTCAGAAGGCTGTTCTGACCACCTCGATCCTGGTGGATTCCTGCGACGACGGGGAGGTGAAGGAGGGAGTGTACTGCACTTTGTCTTCATGCTCACTTGATCTTCCGATGGCAACCATCTGTTGTAGGCAAGCGCCCGAGGATTGTGGATTTTGCAGTCAGCAGCGGGACATGCGCTTGGTTTGCAGTGACCTTGATGATTGTCCTCTTTAATTGATACCTCCATTTCGGGTAGCACAAGGAGTGAAAGGAAGCTTGCATAGCCATGGTACTGATAGGAGTTGTTCCGGAAATGCAAACTAGAAATTATGGTTGAAAACTTCCAGCACGGTCCCAACAAGCAAAGACTACAAGCTGGTAATGCCAAAGCTGGACGTCTGGAGTCTGGAGCCTGGAGCCTGAGTGTGTGCGACTAGATTTTAGATAATATAATAAATAAATAAATAAATAAATAAATAATAAATAAATAAATAAATAACTATAAAGGGATTACGTGAAAGGAAGTCACTAGGTAACGTCCGCTTGTAAAAGTAGGGGAAGGGATCGAGGGGTTCTGGGCGTGAAGTAGGCATATATGGACCGGCAAGGACTGAGGACGGGGGATGAGCCGGAGGAATAGAGGGATCGAGCTTGGCGTGTAATGGCGCGTTGAAAGTGTTGTGCTAAGTGGGTAGATAGATTGAGGGCAAGGGATTGGTGTGCCACAGCGTGAAGGTGTGTAGGGTTGGGTGTCAATGAGTAGTTGGGTGGGGGTGACAAAGTGGGTATCAGCAGTGGGGAGAATGGTGGTTGGGGCTGAAAGGAGTTGGCTGTAGGAGCGTTGGGAGTGGGTGGGGAGTCTTGGCAGACCACGGGGTTGCTGGGAGGGGGAATGGTTGGCGAGCGGACCGTAGAGAAGGGCATGGGCGAAGGGTCCAGTCCAAGAAATGGGTCTACTGTGAACGGGGAGCAGGATGAAGCCTGCATTTTGGAGAGCAGTAAAGTATTCAGTGGGGACAGTGCGAGAATTTTGTTGTAGCTTAATTCGAATCGACTTGAGATGGGCCTGGGAAAGGTTTTTGGGTTGGTGGGCAGACCGGGCACAAGAGGATTCAGGAGGGGTGGTAACAGTAATGTCGATAGCGAGAAAGAGGATGGAGGTGGTAGGGGGAGGTCGAAGGCAGGAGGGTTGAGGGAGATGCCAATATCGGCAGGGCGTTGGTTGGGGTAGCCCTGGTTGTCGAGGAGGGTCTTGGGTTTGCAGGTGACTCCGTCCTTGGACGGAGTGATGCCAGCAAGGGGGGCAAGGTGAGTGAGGACGTGGTACACAGTGTCACGAATGCCATCACTTAGCGCGTTTCTTGCTGTAGTGGGGTGCATTGAAGGAAATGGTCACCATAGGGGTCTAAAAGAACTCGTTTGCAATGGTGGCAAGGTTGGTTGGAGATGGCTGGGGGGAGGATGGCGAGTCGGAGTTTCCGTTGGTAGAGGAGCTGGAAGATGTCATTGGAAAGCATGTTGTGAGGGAACCGGCGGTTGTAGGACCGGAGGGGGGTGGCAGTGTAGTGGGAGAGAATGGAGGGGAAGATGGTAGTGGTGGAGGCAGGGGCAGTAGAGAGGAATGAGTCGGGTGGAGGCGGGTGGTTTTAGTGTAGATGGCAGAGGCAAGGCCTTGGAGGTTGCCATCAGTGACAATGTGACTGGGGGGAGGGGGGATCAGAGAGGTGGAGACGGGAGGGAATGGTAAGGGGTAGGAAGTGGGTGCAGGAGGGTGGTGAAAGTTGGAAGAGCGCGCGGGGCGGTTGTAGATGGACGCTGCCAGGATGCAAGGGTGTGGGCCATGGTGGTGGGGAGGGAGGCAATGTGGTTGGGGACCGACATGATGCCGCTGGTGGCATATCGGAGGTTCCGGGTGGTGGAGACCAGGAATGCTGTGATGGAGGAGACAGAGTGGTTGCGTGTGCCCAAGCCGCCGGCAGATACAGGGAGATGACAGGAGGTGTTGGGAAACAGGGGAGAGGGAGGTGGCCGCACCAAGTTGGGAGAGGAGAGGAGTGGATGCAGTGGAGATTGGTGGACTGAAATGGGGGAAGTGCCAGTCGAAGAGGGTGGATGTGGTGATGGTGGTGGGGTCTAATGAAGTAGACATCTGTCTGCAGGGGGTGTTGAAATGGAAGGTAGGGACACAAAGAGGTGGGAAGAGAGACGGCACTTGGAGGTGCAGGTCGGGTAGTTGGCTGGTCCACAGCTGGAAGGTTGGTGGTCGTATTTGGTAGCAGCGTTGGGTGAGGTAAGTGGGTAGCGAATGCTTTGGGCCAATTTGGTTGACCCAGAATAGCGGACACCGGACGGTGGATTTCGGGGTTGACAAGGAGCCGGCTTGGTTCTGAGATGAAGTAGGACATGCGGCTACGGACATGGGGTTTTGGAAGGGGTGCCAGAATGTTTCGTGAGTGAGCTTGGTCTTGGAGTTAAATTCAAAACTGTAGGCCGAGTTCTTATACCTTCGGTCTGGAAGGTGTGTAAGGAAGGGGATGATGTCGGGGGGGAGGATGAATGTGTTGGTGTCATCAATGTAGGAGGAGACAGTGGCGTGGGAGCCGATGCCATCATCGCCTGTGTCGCCTTGGGCAATTCTGAGGGCAGCCTGCTGTTGAAGGAGGGCAAGAAGCTTGGACAGGAGGAGGCAAAGGCAGAAGACGGAGGCAGTGGCAGCCAGGGGGCAGCCTTGGGCATGGCTTCTTTTTGGGTGAGGTAGCAGAGGGTTCCAGTGTCATCATAGTAGTAGCAGCGATTGGGGTTGCCATAGCACAGGTCGTAGAAGGGTATAAGGCAGGAGAAGTATAAGATTCAAACAGGAAGTCTCGCAAGCGGACCCGGGAGCATTCATTGAACATGTTGCGGATATCCAGTAGGAGCAGGACCCGGGAAGCCTGGAGAGGGTTGGGGGAGGAGGTGACATAGCGATGAAGTTGGGCTCTGGCACTGTCGACCATGAATTGGAGGCCACCTTTGACAGAGATGGCAAACTGGACATAGGGGAGGAGGAAGGAGGCCAGCTGGGTCTGCAGGATTTGCATGGCATATTTACCGCTGACGCGTCGGAGGGCACTTCCCATCCCGATGGGTCGAAGTTTGGTGGGGTCATCTGGGTCTTTGTGAAGCGCCATAAAATAGTTTGCGGAGAAGCAGACGGCAAGGCTTGGGAGGGATCTTGTTGTCGAGGATGAGCTGAAGGACTTGGCTGAGGAGCAGGGAGGTATGGCTGATGGGAGGTGCCTTTGGGTTGGTAGAGGCCGAATCCTTTGACGGTTTCTGGGAGGTCAGCGAAAGGGCCAGCAGCTGTGCCTCGCTTGAGGTGTCGAAGGGAAGAGGTAAGGGTGGGGAGGTCCATCGGAATTTGAGGTGGTCGACCAGACTGTCGGGTGGATTTGGGGTGTTTGGCAACATAGGAAGTGGGTTCTGGGTAGAGTTTCTCACAGAGCACTCGGACTTCTGGGGTGATGGAGGCAACTGGGAGGGCAGACACTACACGGGCATAGGCTGTATGGTAGTTGTCTTCATCGGCGGCAAGTTGGGCACTTCCTTGCCTTGTGTCTTGTGTCAAATGATTGCGTTTCGTGGGCTGTTGACATGCCGTGTGTGGTACCGTTTGTAGCCAAGAAGGAAGTGAGCTTGTTTCTTTGAAGGCATGATCGACGTCGCAACATTGGCTGATTCGATTCGATTCGATTCGATTCGATTCGATTCGATTCCCTTGAAACCAAAGATGCCACTACTACATACCGGTACATGTACCTACCGTACCGGTACGCAGCCTTTGCGGTTTCCACTCCGTGACGGTCCGATGTGCTTTCTCAGCAATCCCAATACTAGTACTTGCTTCTGCAGTGCCGGTGCACTTCCAGAAATCAGAGAGGTGTCAGACTTGACTCAACTCGTCTGTTCTAACTTCTGCAAACACTAGCAGTACTGTCCTTTGCGTCTTCGTCAAACTGTACACAGGCAGTGTAACTGATAAGCCACCAACCGGCCATTCGCCTGACCAGAACAACAAGTAGTCCTTGCGACCCCTTCGTTTGACTGAGTATAAATAGCGAGAGGTGGGCTGGTCTTTCGTCGACCTGAAGGCTCAGGAATGTGAACAAAGGGAATGTTTGCTACTTGGTGTTTTGCTTTCGTCGATCGAGTTTCGAATGGCAAGAGCAAAGGTGGAAAGATGGATGGGTGGATGGTGAACGCTCAATCTGAGCGGGCTTGGTTGCTCCGAGATAGAGCGTCCCAGCAACAGCAGGCTCCGAAGCCAAAGAACTCGCTGCTCCATTGCCATGCCAGATTGCGGTACGGTAGTTCGTTTGGGTCGCAGTACGAGTCGCCGAGTCCATTATCTTACGGCACAAGCATGCAAATTGAACGCGCCGACATGCACCGCATGGAAAGGAATCGAAAGCTACATGCAGAACCTGGCCTGTGGAAGCTCTCGTGTTTCAAGAGGAACACAAGATACGGTTCCAAAATCTCGTAATGCAACCTTCAATGGCCAGGTACTGTAACCATGGGGCCAGACATTGGAAGTGGAAAGCATTGTAAAAGAGGGAAAGTCCGGCTAGCTAGCCAGCCGGATGGACGTGGACTCAAGCCAATGGGTCCTATAACTTAATCCCTCCGGGGACTTCGTAATTCCTAAGTTAACAAGCCAATGGGTCCTCAATCGTGCCACAGAGATAAAATCCTGTACCGGTACAGTGGTACTGGTACCAGTGTTGCAAGGAAAAGCTGAAACCTGGCGACTCTGCAACCTCGCCTTGTTAGGATAGCTTTGCAGCTTAACGAGCTTCTAGGCAAGGAACCTGTACGTCTTCCAGTAGAACAAAGAACAAGAAAAGACAGCTTCAGTCGGTGTACAGCATGTCTTTGCATGATCAATGTTCCGTGCGAAAATGGCTGATACGCTGATACCGTACGGTAGCTGAGAACGGTAGTCTACCAATGCTAGCTAGTACATTCCTTGGGGGAATTCCTGCTCCTTGGAGCTTGGTTGGTATTTACTGCAGTAAATCCGGGTTACTGGCTCCTTACTGTCCAATTACTGCCATTGTTGGCCCCCTAGTTACTGCAGTAAGTAATCCCATGCAGTAAGTAATCGGGCTATGCAACAGGAATATCCAGTAAATGACAGTAAATGACAGTAATTAGCCTATATTACTGCAATTACTGTAGTTTACTGCCTTCAATTGGCTCTAAATTACTGTGTATGATTACTGCTACTGAGGAATTACTGCATTACTGCCATTACTGCTCCTTTTACTGACCTCATGGCAGTAAGGAATAAACAGTAAATACCAACCAAGCCTTGGAGGAGTCAAGGAATTCCTGCATTCCTGGAATATCTAGAGAGCTCAAAGGAATCCAAGGAATACGAAAATGACCTGTGGTAGCGATTTATGACTATCCAGTTACCAGATTACTAGAAATCAACCACAACCACAACAACCAAGTAGTAACACACACAACACTATAGCAACCTCTTTATCAACACCACCATCAGCCTTTTTCGGCTTATCAGGCGTGGAAGCTACCCTAGCGATCGATAGAAGAACAAGGCGATAGCAGCAGAAGCGTCGAAGCAACGACCGTATCGGCCGTATCCCATTGTCGCTGATTCGAACGAGCTACCGTTCGAACGCGCTACCGTTCGACGCGACGCTACCGTCCGAACGAAGCAACGTTCGAAGCTACCGTCCGTTCGTTCGTTCGAAGCAACGAAGCGGTCGTACCTCATTGTCGGCCGTTTGAAGAGCAACACCATTACCGTTCGAAGCAACGCTTTCGTTCGTTCGAACGCCACTGTCGCCGATTCGAAGCGACGAGAAGAAGAGAGAAGAAGAAGAGACGACTCGACGAGAAGAGAAGAGATCCTCATTGCCCGAAAGTAATCGGCAGAGGAATAAGAGAAGAAGAGAAGACCTCCAAGCGGCATAGCAACAGAAGACCTCTCTAGAGAAGGGGCCCTCTCAAGTGGAGAGGAAGAGACTTCCAAGTGGGAAGCAGAGGTTTGGACTTGGAATATTGATCCCTCCAGTCTGGATCAATTCCTGCCTCATTGTCACCAAAGAAACCGGTTGAGCCAAGGAGAGGGGACGCCTGATCCAAGAGTTTTGGCCTAGACTGCCACAGACTGGGTGTGCAGAGCTCATTCCCTTGAATACAGTTTTACTTGTCTGGGTGTGTACAGTTTTACTGTTGGAATAGGAGCAGAGAGAAGACCCACAACTGTTGCTCATCCAAGTGATACCGCAAGAGAAGAAGTAATTGGAGGCGAATATGGCAGGCAATCTTGCAGCCATGAACAATTATCTACAGAATACCATCGGTATTACCGAACTAGCCACGAGGACAGCATTGAATGATCAAGGATTGGATGCCTTCGTCTCACTTGATACCTTTACCGATGCCGATATCAAGAGCATCTGCGAGAATGTGAGGAAACCAGGTGGTACCATTCCGAATCCAGCCATTGCGGCCGCAGCCGATGATGCAGCTGCCGCAGCAGTTCTGCCCAGAGAAGTTCCCAATCGAGGACGACAGCTGGGGTTTGGATTTGAGAAGCGACTTAGACAACTACGGTTCTACAAGTCACACATGTTATGAATCCAGCGTCAAATCATTCCCAACCAAGCCACTTTGGCTAGACTGAACACAATTTGGGCGATGTACGAGTCCGAACGAGAAGAGGTAGATATCGCGGACCCTCCCCAATTGTTGATGGAAGAGGCCGTGGACGTGGTAGTGGCAGGTCCCAAGGCCGAGGCCATGGAAGAGGTCGAGGCAGGGGACGAGGACGTGGTCGTACCCGTGAAGGCAGAGGTTTTGACCCCGATGACTCAAAACGATACTATCATCCCGATGAGTGGGCTCAGCTCACATCGGCGCAGCAGCAACAGGCTAGGGACGCCCGCGATGGTGACAAGCGGAAAATTGCCGAGCTGCAGACACAGTTGTCAGAGTCCCAGTCCCAAGTCTCGGCATTGCAAGCCGAGAAGCGATCCCGGACTGATGTTCCTGGTGGATCTAGCGTGGGCAACCAGATGAACCGGCGATGAGTTTCCGGTGTTCGCACTCTGAGATCAGTTGCTACCCTTGCCAGAGTTGGCGGAGGCAGATGAGATCCAACACGAGGCTTTCGATAAGTACATTTCGACCCGTGTTTGTGTCGCACAGGGTGACAAAATGTCTTACGGCCCAATCACAAAGTGCAAAGAGGAATTCAGATGGGAAATTGATTGGCCTTTCGAATACTAACCCATTGCTTGATACTTCCATTTATGAGGTGGAGTTTGACAGTGGCGAGACGAGGCCTACTCGGCCAACGTGCCACACTGCGTGAAATATTGAGACATTCTGATATACTGAGAATTGATTGAGAATTGTGCACTTGTGTTGAATCACTTGTTTGCTGCTGAATGAATTGATTTGATTTACTGACTATGTGTTTGATCGCCCCTTCCGCATCACGCTAAGGGGACGGATTTCGAGTTGAGACAGATTTGACATGATGTCGATATGAACCAGCTGCCTTGTGTGTAGCGTGACGCAAAAGCTGCGATGAAAGCAAATGTTGCGATGAAAGCAAATGTTGCGATGGAATTGATGCCCGACACACTGTGTTGGAGGACGAGCACTGATACCGTGACGCACCGATATCACCGGAAATGGCTAGATTTGATATGCCAAAACGAG
>CAICTM010002502.1:0-14070 GCA_903772945.1 Seminavis robusta | reverse complement strand
AGAAGAGAGCAACCATGAGTCTACCGTATCGGTGCGATTCAAAAAGGGGAAAGCTGCTTGTCTCTGTCTGCACTGTACTACCGGTACGTTGTTTCTCACCTGCAAGTCCTCCCAACACGGCCGACAGCAGCACCCGCGTATACAAGCCGCTGTTCAACATGAGTCCTTCGTAATGCTGATTAAAGAGTCCCATTCTTGTCCAATACATCCAATTTCTCTGAAAGGAATGGTCCCCGTGCATGAGCACCAAGTTCCAAACACCCCACGTGGACAGAATGAGAGGCCATCCTTTGCCGGTGGCCGCAATCAACGTCAGGAGTGGCCCGAGCGTCTGAACGGCCAACCGCGTACCGAGCATGAACCCATCGACGAGCACATAAACGGTCAATCGCGCAATGCCCAATGTCACCGTCTGTCGAGTGGCAAAGAGCAGCCACCATGCCGCCGTGATATTGCCCGGTAGAAACGTGACGACTGGATTGTCGAGCAGATAATAAAAGACCGCCGACGCGAGCAGACACGGTACTCCCACCCAGAGGAAAAAGGAGCGCACCAAGATATCATGACAGTTGGTGGCGACACGGTAGGGATGACACATGGCGCCCACTTCCCGCATCCATCGAGGAAAGAAATGCTTGACACGAGCCGGATTGCCACAACAGGGAGAATAATATCCTTCGAGGACCGTGTCTAGTTTGGAATGTCGTCGTCCATTGCCATCATTGTTGTTGTTGGTGGTGGTTCCCACCACAGATGAATTGTTGCTGGTAAAGCTGGGGTTGATGTGAATACTATCGAGGAATCCGTCATGACCCGTCGCAATATAGCCTTCGGATGCTGGGTGTCGCTGAAATGGGGGTTCATGGAGAGGCAAGGAGGGTCTCGTCTCATACAAGGAGGGTCTCTTTTGGGAACCACTAATGTTGTGAAAACTGTTTGTGGCAAAGACTAGGGGCACTGACTGTGCTCGAACATGTCGTCGCATTGGTAGAGGGATCAGTGGCACTTGTTGTTGTTGTTGTCTATTGGATTCCTCCTCCTCATCGTCGCTGCTGCTCGACAATTTGGCCTTTAACAAATGATGATCAAAGTCAGCAGCGTAGGGATTCTCCTTAATAGTGTCTTTCATGAGTCCATCTGTTTCATGCGGATGATTGTTGGTATGATGATCTGTTGTTGCTGCTGGTGTTGTGATATTGAGAATGGCTTCCGTATCGTCCTCTTCTTGGATATCCAAGAGTAGATTGCGTGCCGACGATTGCCGTCGTTTCCTCTTGAGTGCCGCGACGGCCTTGACTCGATTCATGCGTTTGACACGCTCAGCCACTTGCTCGAGTCGAGCTCTGTCTGTCTGTTGTGGTTGTTGTTTGACGGAAGAAGACGAGGAGAGAGCTCGAAAAAGTTTGGACTCGTCATTATTATTGCCGTCTTGTACAAGAATAGAGGATGCCGTCGAACCTCTGTGATGCCTGGATTCCACCGCGGCAAACACATGACTTTCGGCGTCTTCGACATCGAGATCCTGTACCGTGAGTGGTACCCTCACAAAGGACGAAGAAGAGCCATTGCTACCCCGCCGTCCTCCGCTCTCCGGGTCGTCCTCCATGGTCGATCGAGGTTCCCTCAAAAGTGTGGGAAGATGAAAGTTAGTTGTTGGGTGAGATCGAGTTGTGTGAGGGCAACGAACAAGTCGGCCGGGTTTTGGAGGGACGTTAAACAGTGCCAGTTCCGCGAAAACGAATCCTGGAGAGTATGAGTCGAGTCACTATTTGTAAAAGATTTCGGGTTTGGAAAACTGAGAGAAAAATTTGATGAGGCCAAAGATGGCGGTGCCGCGTTGTTTGCATAGAAGACTGGATTCCTTGTCGCAAGGTTGAGCCGTGTTGTTGCAGCTCTTGTTGTCTTGGCATTGAATGTTCAATACTGTACAGTAGCTTCTGGTTGGTTCTAGATAGCTGTGCATCAATTGATTGACTGGGTGAAAAGCAACAGACAAGAGAAGATTGGTTCCACTCGCCATGGTAAAAGTACCATCAACTGTTCCCACTACATGTATTGAAACTTCCAAAGACTGCAGGATGTGTTTTCGGAAGGCGTCCCTTTCCATTTCGTTGTTCGTGGCGGTAGTGATTTCCTCTTCTGGTTTCTACTACAATTCTCGATCATTCTCGTATGTCTTGGATTACTTTGAGCTTCCCACGCAACTGGAACCATCTTCCTCTGCGGGAATCAGAAGTTCCTTGGAGATGAATGACGATACCAAGATGAAGAAAAAGCTGGTGGTACCCGATGGACAAGCCATGTTACGCCAAAAGTACTCCAACTGGGGAATTCCTCTGTTCTCGGTCGATCATCAGACATACAACAACAACAACAACAACAACAACAACAAACAAAAGTCCAAGCAAGAGAATAAACCACCACCACCACTACAGCAGAGCAAGACTTCTGTTTCATTGAGACTGGATCCAAAACAAGTGAAAAAACCCAACAGTGGAGCCGATAGAAAAGAACTCGTACATCAGCTCAAGCAACAAATTGAGCAAGAACGGGCCAACAAGCCGCAAGCTAGAGTGTGGAAACCTCCCATAACTGCGAGCACTACTATTAATAGTATTCGGCAACAACAACAACAAGATCCACCACCAACGACAAGAAAGAGTCGGAAGGAAAAAGAGGATCGGCTCGACGAACGGAAAAGGGAACGATCGGACAAACGAAAACGACAGCGAGAAGTCAAAGAACAACTCAAACTCAAACGACAACCACAACAACAACAACAATCCCAAACAACACCAAAACAACAACTGCGACGCTCCGAAACAGCAATAGAAACTACGGACAATGAGCAAGATGGAGACACTAACACAACAACAGCCAAAGAGGAATTGATCAGAGGCGATCCTTATACAAGGGAAACGGTAGCCTTTGCTGTTTTGAACGACCCCAACAATGCCGAGTTGGCTCAAAAGGCATCCAACTTTTACCAGTACCACTTTGAACAAATGAAACAGTTGGTCAATTACTCCAATGCATTGGTATGGGGCACGCCAGACCAAGCTAGGGAATACGGAGCATTCCTCGCCTACTTTCGAATCGATGCCAAGGAACAACCCTTGTACGTGGTCCCGGAAGAACAAAAGCAAAATGCAGATCCATCCGTTTTTTTGCATGGTCGCTACATTTATTGTGACAATGTGTGTCGCATGGCTCAGGCATTTCGCAAATACGAACGACACTACAAGGCAGCGCGACAGGCAGACAACAACAACAACCAATATGCCAAGCACGATCCAAGTAATGGGCACATTATGATTTTGGGGCTCAACGAGAATTGGGGATCCTTCTCGCAAACGGTCGTCAACAAGACGGTGGATTGGACCGAAGATTTGGAACATTCGTGGCAACAGCAGGGTTGCTCACGACGAGATATTGACGACTACTTGGACAATCCCAATACCAAGGCTGTCATTACGACTCAATTCCAAATCATGAATCATCCCAAGGTACATTCCATACCACTGGGAATGGTGACTATCGATTCCGAATGGAAGGATCTCATGCAAGTGTTATATGAAAATCAACCGCGACCACTTCCTGCGGCACGACAATATTATAGACTCGATCCACGACCGCAGCTGTTGATGATCAACAGTTCTCCAACCGAGACCCGATCACGCATGTATGATATCGTATCGAAAAACTTTCGAAAGGAGGGAATGGTGGTGCGGAATTCGTTCAAGGAATATGGGTTTACCGAGTACCGAAAGGAGCTGCGCCGTTCCAAGTTCATTCTCAGTCCGTCTGGAATGGGGATGGATTGCTATCGACATTGGGAGGCCATGTACATGGGGACGATTCCAGTCATTGAACATTTGAATCGAGATGACGGTTGGTACCGGACATTGGACAATCTACCCGTGGCCATGATTGATTCCTACAGCAACCTTACTCCTCAGTGGCTGGAACAGGAGTATATCCGCATCATGTCCCGACCACTAGAGTACTATGAGTACGAACGACTGACAAAGGACTTTTGGATCAAACTCTACAAATCCAGTCTGGAGCCACAGTTGTCGTAGTTGTATGTGGCAAGGAGACCACACCATGGGACACAAGCAAATGGTTGTCATTGCGAGGGAATTTTAAGCACACCTTTTCCCCCTTTCAAGCCACACAGGGGTCTCTGTGTTTGGTGCAGCCGAACCTGGAGCATCCATCTTATTTCAAGAGCGGATGCCTCCACTTTGTAGGGCTTCTGCAACTTCCTTGAAAGGTGGACACTGACCGTGTACGAAATAAATCTAGCTAGTTAGGGACAGATCGCATGGTTAGTTGCTAGAGGACAAAGCCATGTAGTTATTAGCTACAGGTCCGAAAATGCGGCGCTAACAATACTTCTGACCGCTTCAATGCCCTCTTCCGCTCTGGCCCCATGCTTCAGTCTGTTTCAGTCTGCCCCAGAGGCCTTGCTGACTCATCACTGCTGCCTTCTCCCGCTACAGCCACATCATCCCACCGCCGTACCCACCATCCCGAGCGACGGGCACAGCACTGTTAATCTCATATTATTCTTTCTACACGACCCGGGACCGCTGGATAGAGAAAACGGTTTCTTCGTGCCATTCGATCTGGCCTCACCAAAGGATGATGGATCGCGAAACAACAAACGAACGCCCGGTGGAAAGGTAGCTACATGTAGCTCTCTACATGCCTAGCTAGTACTGCATAGAGAAGGGAACATACTTCATATTGCGCTGTGTACCTGGTAGCTTTGTATTATCATTTTGTTATTCAATATGTGCAGTGCATGTATGTGTACGAAACGAAACGAGTTCGATTGGTTTGTGTGTGTGATGAGGGAATGTGTTTCTTGTGAGTCGAGTCGAGGGCGATCGGAGGAGGGAGGTTGCGAGCGAGGAAGAGATCGGCCAATGAGTGTCTCTTGCAGTTAACTGGCTTAGGATCCATACAAGGCAGCAACATCTTCTGCAGTTACATCTGCCTCCGGATCAAGTGTATCGGCATACGACATGGATCCAACCGACTCCGAAGTCGGTGAAGCAGTGCTGTAATCAGCCGATAGACGACGTGGTGGCTTGTGGGCATGATCCAGCTCCTTGTAGTAATGTTGTTCGTCAATGTCGACGCCAACATCGAACTCTCCGACGGACCTTCGCCTTGTGGTGGATCGTCTCGCGCTGTCGCTCTCACCACCCATACCGGCAAGATGACCCCGGCTCGTGGTTCTCTGATACCCAGCCAAACTGTTCCTGCTGGTGGAACGACGGATATTGCTGCTACCCGAAGTGCTCTGCTGCTGCTGCGGCTGCCCGGACAAGCTGCCCTTGCTGCTGGAGCGTCGAACACCGGAACTTCCGCTGCTTTGAACACTTGTCAGGCTGCCGCGACTACTCACTCGTGGCATGCCATTGCTGGTAGTCGAATTGGCGCTGCCCCTCAAGTCACCACCACGACTGGTCGTCGAATTGGCGCTGCCCCGGAGGCCACCACCACTGGTGGTACTTCTCCTCGGGTTGCTGCCATGCTGGCTCGTGGAGTGTTCGCTCATCTCCTCGGTGGCCTTCATGCGGGCCGCATACAGTCGGTTCTCCAACTTTTCCTTTTCTTCACTGTTGATACGCAGCGCCACTTCTTTGCTGACTTCACACTGCACTCCCAAATAGTTCTTGATGCGACCCTTGGTATCACGCAGCGCCGTCATGAAGAGGCGGTTGTAGAACTTGCTCCCATCCTTGCGGTAGTTGGTCAAGCACACGTGGCAATCGGATCCTTCTTCAATGGAGAGTCGGATGCGGTAGACGGCATACTGATCCGTCTCGTCCCCTTGCAAGAAACGACAATTTTTCCCGAGAATCTCATTGAGATCGTACCCCGTCATGTTGAGAAAGGACTGGGACGCAAACGTAATGGGATTGTCCGGCAACGTGGGATCAGAGAGACAAAAGTTCTGCTGGGTATACTCGAGTCCCTCGGCCAGATCCAAATCACACTGCTGCAGGGGCGAATCCCGCGACGCGTACTTGAGATCGGGGGCATTGATATCTCCTTCCACGGCCGTAATGACATAGTCGGGATCTTGTCCGCGACTGCGCATGAGCTCGGCGAGACGGAGTTGCTTGAGACGCGTAATGTGGGTTTCTTCCTTGACCATTCCCATGAGACCCGCCAAGGTTTTCTTGTTGTGACGTTCTTCCGCTTCCCGGAGCATGGCCAAGGAACGTGACTCGGTGAGGGCATCGACAAACTGCAAGTCGGCCATTCGGGCTTCTTCCGAAGCTCTTCGTTGCTGCGCTCGATCCACCAAGGGATCTCCCGTCTTCATGGCCAACCGCCGGTGTACCTTGTTGATGGGTGCCATGATCCCGTTGTTCTTGCCGACATCCGCAAAGTATTTCTTTCCCTGGTAGACACCATTGCACGTTCCACGCCCAATAGAAGGACCCGTGAGCTGAATGCCCACGTACGTGCCCCTGGCAAAGTGAACCTTGCCCACGTAGACCACCAAGCCTTGGAGAAAGGCCGCTTTGGCATCGGCCAAAGAGACCTTGTCTTCGAGTCTCAAGCTCTTCTCCGAGTTGTCTACCCAATCCGACGTTCTCAGCAACATCTTGTCGTTGCGGTCCATGCGACGCGTGGGAGCATCCTTGGCTTTGGCATGGTTATTCACCGCGGTGGAGGATCTGCTAGTGCTGAACATGATAGATAGTCTAGATACTGCTGCTAACGTTCGTTGCTCTTTCTATGTGACCTACCGTATGTGACAATATGTATGAATGTATTGGCTCGAGGACAACAGAAAAAAGTGAGGATCTCGTATCCGGGCCTTCCTGGACAATGCAAAAGTGGGCTTCTTAGCTTCAGTTGCCGTAGCTGCTGGCTAACTTGTGGTTGCATTGCTGGCGGCTGCTCTACTGTAGTAGCTAGCTTGTCGGTATGCATAGTGCTGGCACCAAAGCGAGAGAATCTGAATGAAAATGTGAGGGATACAATAAGAAATCCGGCTTCAAGGGCAACGTGGCTTCCTCCACGTTTTTAGTTGTCTTGAACGTTAATTAAAAATATATCAGATGAACGTCAATGAAGTGCTCTTCCGAAGCCTATTAAGACTAATACTTATTGGTTCGAAGTTATAGTGACCGTCTGAGAGTCAGGTGACCAGAGTGATTTAAGGATGTGACCAGTGGAGGTTGGACAACTCAGAAAAATTTAATGGAGAATTACGTGTTCCAAGGTGAGCCCCTTGGTGTCACCACTATCAATCCGCAACCTTCGAATTCGAAGTCGACAGCTCTCATCACTCATCACCAACCTTTCTGAAGGTTGGGTGGTTACTAACCAGGTATAGCAATAGCCCACCTTCCAGTTCCAGCCTTCCACTATCGATTAAACTGTATGAACAGCCTTTCTGGATGTCACCGGATCCCCAAGCTTTCATTTATTTGGTTGTGAAGCTGCCCAGCTGTCGCTTAGGTCCAGCAAGAAGATGGAACTGAAGCCATAAGCGAGGTTTCACGAAAGTCCATCAATGGTGCGTTGACAGACTGAAGGCAGCTGGCAACTTTGTCGAAATGCAGCTGACTGAATGGCCGGGGCAATGCGAAATCTACCCCAACATGTTTTACAAGACACCCTCAGCAAATCGAACCAATTGACTAGGTTTTGTCGGAAATGGGGATATGGCCTGCTGTCCCATTACATGACAATGTAGTACCGGTAGACTAGCTAGTAGCAATCCATGGGTGCATGGTTGGTATATTTGGCATCTTCGAGTTTCGAGTGTATCATGACATTGTCCCTATCATACAGTTGCTACCTTCTCGTGAAAGCGATTTCCATCGGATGGCCCATCCAGCCAGCATAGGAAAGGAGAGTCAAAGAAGTCGCATGATACAGATTTTAAGATCATGCAAGATGCCCGGCCAGAGAACTTATTGTTCTCAATTCTCAACCAGGAAAAGCCAGCAACTCAAAATCAAAAGGACCTCGCCCAATAGGACGATCTAAGTAAGTGGTCCTACCAGCATTCCTTCAAAAATTCTCGGCATTCGTACATTCGTATCCTTTTCGAGCGAATCCTGAGCTGTGGGACTTTTCATCAAACTTATTTGACAATGCGGCTACCAACACACTTTGTCAGTGTCAAAAAGCAAACGGGACATAGTGCCCGCCCTTTTGCATCTGCAAGGACCAAAACAAAGGCCCCTCCGACCACGGTGTTCTCGTCGCACTTGGACCAAAATGATCGGGCTGCCCTGTACATGGACCTAACCCATCCCAGAGTACGATGATGAGGCTTGAAGGGCCCATCTGCACCTTGTACCTAGTACTAGCCAGGCTCTAGTAGACTACCGGTAGCTAGAGAATAGAGTCCGGTCGAGTCGGTTAGTTAGTTCAGAAGCAAGGAGCACAACTGCAGCCACAAAGATTAGTTCCATAGCAGACTGACAGGTTGGTTGTTGGAACAGCATAGCGTTTCCCACCAAAATGTTTCATTTCACTTGGCGTGAGTATGACACCACATAATCCCACGGGGATGCTCCCAGATAAGGATGTGTTCATCACGACCAAGCTGGTCAAGTTGTCCAACAAAAGCAGTTCCGTCGGAAGAGAGCCAGACATTTTCGTGTTTTGCAGTTCAAGCTTCTTGAGGCTAGACCACAAACCAATTCCTGTTGCAATAGAGCCTGAGAAAAGATTGTCATTGATATGCAACTTCTGTAGCTGGGTGAGTTGGGGGAACACATCTTGTTCTAGTGGTCTGCCTTCTAATTGGTTGGAACAAATGCGCAGTACTTTCAGCTCTTCAGGTAGAGCAGACAAATGAAAAAGCATGAGCATGAGATGAAATTAGCAAATCTGGTTTGAGAAGACAACTCACGGGACATCTTTGATAACTCTTCTGGAAATGTGCCAGTGATGGAGTTCCTTTGCAAGTTCAAACAGTTCTGCAAAGGATTGATACAAATAACTCCCTAAGTGCATAGAGCAACCAATCCAAACAAAATTTTTTCATGATGACTTACGAGCTTTGTCAACAATCCCATCTCACTTGGAATTGTCCCATTGAGTTGAAAGTCAGTGAAAACAAGATTTACCAGGTTGGTCAGCCTGCCAATTTCAGCTGTTCAGAGCAAAATTCCAAGAAAAACTGTTCAGCAACCAGAAAGCAAAAGACAAAGAAAAGAACAAATGGCACTTACATGGGATTGATGTGAACCCCACAGGTTTTTGATAGCGTAGACTCAGCGACTCCAAATTGTGCAGGTTTTCAACCACCTCAGAGAGGAAAGATGCTGTATCCAACAAAGGGCACTCTAAGAAACCCAAGGTCTTCAGGTTCGACAATCCAAGAATCTCAGTGGGGATTGACCCTGTGTAGGCAGAATATATCAAGTGAGTCAATGAGTCAAACTGTGGAATTTCTGCAATGATTTGCCCGTTCCCTTGCATACCAGAAAACCTCGCTTTATCGAATACAAGTTCTGTCAGGTTGCTAAGGTTGCCCAGCTCAGTAGGTAAAGTCCCATCAAATTCGCTACCTGAGATCCATAGTCTCTCCAAGTTTCGTAGCCGACCCAGTTCTGTTGGTAGTGTGCCAGACAAGTGAGTTGTGGTAAACCACAAGAGTGTCAGCCTTGTCATAAGCCCAACCTCTGTTGGTATGCTTCCTTTGAGCTGGTAGCTCCAAGATATTGCAAGTTCTTCCAAGCTCTCGTGAAGCAGGGATATTTCTGCCGGCATGGTTCCGTCCAAGTTGTTGGCATACCAAAATTTCAATGAGAGGAGTTGCCCATTGTCATCACAATAATTGGCTTGGTTTGGGTCCCCAGTAATTTGTTCCCAGTTGCACTCATTGGAATCCCAATCTAGCCAGCCTTCATTTTTTACCCAATGTTCCCCCCGTGTTGAATAATAAAATGTGGCTAGTGCAAACCTTTGCTTCAGTCTCCATACCGGGAGAAGTTGTGTATTGTTGGATTTGTTGACATTGTTGCTGAGCCATTGATATGCCTGGGTCTGTGGAGAACTAGGATTCTCCATAGCCCTGAGGGTGTAGCCAGGTAGATTTAGCCTTTCCCATAGCGACATTGATGTTGGTGGTGCTTGTGTGATTGAAGCTATTGTCCCTGGATTTTCTTGCATTGGAATCACTCCATTTTGCTGCTTCACTGGCTGTGTTTGATTTCTCGATTTTGGAGCAAGAAGAAGTGCCACAAGAATAATTAAAACAATTGCTTGGGCAACCATTGTTTCCAGGGAGAGGAACAGGAACAGTTTCTTCTTCCAAATTTTCTTTGCCCTTGTTGTTATTGGCTCTGCTGTTGGAATCCTCCCATTTTCTGAGGCATCAATTGGGTCAGCATGAATCAGAGTATCCGCACGATATCTGTCCATTTGAGATGCCGGCACCAATTCCAGTCCCAGCCCTTCTGTGTCAGGAATCCTTCCAGTCAATGGGCTACTTCTTGGGCGGTGAAATATTGGTCTGATCCCAAGCACAGCATAGGCTCCAGGTCCATCCTCTCTGATCCTTCTTGCTCGATTCAGTGATGGTGGAGTTGATGTAGGTAATGGCTGAATGCTATTGATGGCTTCGTCTTTAACGGCCTGGAGTGAGGAAACCCCAGGTCCGTCCTCTCCGACCCTTCTTGCTTGATGCATTTCTGGTGGATTTGATGTTGGGAATGGCTGGATGCTACTGATGACATCATCTCTAAGGGCCTGGGGTGAGGAAATCTTTGAATCAAGACTGTTGTGAAATGTGGTTGGGTGCTGATTTCCAATTACAACCTCCATCTCCGTCTTCTCTTGCTCCCCTTTCATCTCACCAAAAATTCCAAAGGCATCAAAGGAGCTGCTGGTTTCTTGTTGTTGAACATCTTGATTCTGTGTCTCCTTTATCATTGAGGGCTTGCTTATTGGAATGGCTCAGCTGCTGTAGCGTTTGTTACATTCCCTTTGGCTTGTTCACCCTGATGCTGTTCCGTTGTTCCTTTGGGCGCTCGTCAGCGCAAAAACTTGCCCAGGGGTTGTCCTCTGTGCGCTAGCAGCTGTGCTAGCTAGTAGTAGAAGTCCCTCGCGCACCCTCGGTCGTTTCAACGCCAGACTGATCGTCACCCGGAAGCTGTTCGTGATGCCGGTACCGCAGGACTCACGGTGGGATTCACTCGAAGATCGCGCTTTGCTTGGCTTCCCTTGCCAAAACCGAAATGATGGCAGCTCTCTCCTCACGATTGTGTTGACTTCTATAAAAAACAAAAAAAGACCAAGAGCCAGAGTGAACCTTACATTTGATTTTGTGATCTCCAAGCAATCCTTTTACTGTACTACTTCCATAGCCGTGAAGTAGAAGACCAAGCCATCAATCTCCTGCTTCTTTCCCCTCTCTCCATTGCTCAATTCTTCACTCATCCCTACAATCCATCAGAACTTTCTAAATCAATCAATCAATAATCCTCAAGCAGCAACAATATGGCGTTGGTATTGTGTGATGGAATTGGGAAAATCTGCACCGGCTGCTGTGACTTGGTGGGTCAAGTGTGCCTGCTTCCCTGCAAAGTGTGCGACGCCTGTTGCAAAGGATTCGGTCAATGCTGCAGCGAGTCCTGTGCATTTGTCACTGGCTGCTGCTCGTCGCGATTTTGCTGTCACATTACGGTGACAATAGCATTGAATCTTCCACCCATCCTACTGGGTCTCATGGACTTGCCCAATGCGGTGGGTGGTTGTCCGGGGAGTCTGTGGTTGTTGGTCTTTTGGTTGCTCTCGCTGGTGCATATCGTGGCAGCCTTTTACATGGCATACGCAGTGGAAAAGGACGAATCCATCTTGCCGTCGCGAGACGGAGAACACACGGCATCAGGAGGAGCCAATCGCATGTGGAAATTGTTTTGTTACGATGGCTGGATGGCCGCCTATATTTTGGTCGCGTGTGGATACTTTGGATGGCTCCTCTTGGGAGGCTTCTGGTATGCGACAGGAAACGTGGACGACAATGGAGCCTGTGATGAAGGGATCGGTGGAACTTTTGGAATTGCCTATGGATTTGGATGGGCCTTTCTCTTTTTGGGTGGATGTGGATTGGGCTGTTCCGTGTGTTGTGGACTCGTCATGGATCCTCCTGGTAGGTCTGAACCGCCACCTCCAGCCATGCAACAACAGCCACCACAGCAATACAGTACTACTGCTACACCTGCTGCTGCTAGTGCCAAGCCCACGGCAAGTGCCACAGTGCCCACGGCGAGTGCCACTGTGCCCATGGACGCCGCAGGAATTCCCGACAATGACAAAACACAGGCGGCTCCTGCTTCCTCTGCTGGCCTGGGTGGACTCATTTCGAGTTTTGTGCAAAGCGCTACAAAGCCTGCCAGCAAACCAATGATGGCATCGTCAGATCCAGTCGAAGTGGAAGCTGTGCCAGCAGCAAACCCGCAATACAACAAGAATGCTCCCATGGCATCCGCTGTTCCATACTAATAAGTGAATTGTTCATTCAACAGCAAAGACCACCTCCAGTTCAATCAATACCTGTAACAATGAAAAGTAAGCCTTGCCATCATGACACGAGACGGCACACACAAACCGTGGCGAAAACTGCCACGCTTTTGGGATCCTGTACCGGTACAAAAACTACAACAACGGATCCGCATTCTCCAGAGTGCAATCATACCACAGTAATTTACATTAGACACAAACTTCATAAGGTCCTCCTTACAAAATCACTCTGCCTGGCTCATGCAGATACGAATGACTGCGATACTAGTAGTTTACGTTTGGAAGTAAAAGATCCATGCTACACTGTAGTGTTCTTCCCAGCCAGCAACTTCTTTCCTGTCACGCCTTTGGCTTGAGCAGAGCCCAACGTGCCAACATACATGTACATACAGTAGTGGCTATATCAATTCAAAGAAGATTAAAACATAGCAACACCACTCTACAAATGAGGAAACCGGGCCGCTGTATCCAGGTACTTCTTGCCGATCAGATTGTCAGTTTTCTCAATGGAAAGTACTGGCACCGGCCCTTCCGGAACAATCAATCAACTGGAGAGGTTGGCTACTCTCACGATTATTCGCCAATGAAATACCAACTTTATGAACCGGCTGACAATGAGAAGGGTCTCGTTCAGGGCGCCATCATGGCCTTCAGTGCGCCCATCTTGCCTTGGGCTCGCACAGTCTAAACTTGCACACTTGTTGGCTGATCACCTGTACTACCGTATCGTGAGCGTTCCTCTTGTTTCTGTTGCCAACGGCGATATTGATTGTTGATTGAAGGCAGAAGCAACAGATCCACAAATAAACTCTATCGGGGATCCAGTTGATAAAAGCCAAAGAATTGGACAAAAATTGATGCACTACCCCATGGTGTCACAGAGCCTATGATTCTCGTCACGGCTCCCACTTTGTCATTGCATCGCAGACAGCCCCATTTGACCATCAAAGAAGGGACAAATTGTTCGAAAGCCTTCAATACAACAAGTTCAGGAATCTAGGCAGGAAGATTTGGGCGGAAAGAGTCTTCTTGGGCTCAGCAGTGGACTCAGGAAACAACTGACAAGAGCAGTTACATTCATTCATCGCACGTGAGGATGACGTACGTAGCTGCATCCTTTCTTCAGCTTTTCAAGGACCTGTTGTAGTCTAGTACAAGCCCACAACTTGTGCCAACATTAGCAAGAATTGACCCCCATACATAATAAGGTTTCGATTCGATGCCCGAATGGCTAAAATCTTCATGTACCGGCATCGGTACCGTCGTCACCAAAACGCGACCCTCTTCAAACACACTTCAAACAAGGTTTTAACAGGGTGTTCCCCACCTTTCGCGCACTTGGCAAACGTCATCGTGTCATCAGCTTTGAGTGGTACCGGTGTACCGATACCCGGTACGGCTCTCAGAAACAGAACAAATGATTTCAATCCATTCACACATCGAGAGCTTGCCTCCTCGCAAGGCTTGAAACGGTTCAAGGCGTCCTGGAACGAACGACAACACTTCGCTACCAGTTCGGTCGACAAAGTAGTGCGAGGCATCAGTCGTTCT
>CAICTM010002501.1:0-14079 GCA_903772945.1 Seminavis robusta | reverse complement strand
ATCGACACCTGCATTGCTTTCTCAGTAGAAGGCGGAGATGTCATTAGTGACCGCAACGCTGTCAGGCCGGAGTAGCCACTCTACACGCAACGGGCCTATTCATTCATCCCATCCGAGAATGAACAAGCGTACACCAGAAAACCGCACCCTCACCACTTCAAAGAATTCTTTCGTGATGCCGAAAATGTCCGCCAGACCGAAACACTGTCAGCGCCGCAGGCTACCACCAACGAGCTAACGCAACTATCACGGACACCCAAACATTACCCCGGGACTTCTAGCTCACCATCCACAACTATCGACATAGCCACGATCACCAGAATCGTCAAGAGTCACTTCGAGAGACCAAGCAGCAAATGCAACCACAACCACCACCACCGAGCCCAAACCGACGCGTCCGCTACCAGAGCCAACACCCGATCGTTGGTCTCACGGCAGCCGAACTCGATGCCATGGATGGTGCTGGACTCACGGTTACTGCCAAACCCAGCCCACAACAGTGATAGTGCAACTTCCCAAAGAGGGCCACAACATCCAGCCACCGCACAAAACAAAAGGAGGCAGCAACGAACGATAACCAGCCCCGCCGCGGAAACTGATTCGAGGGACGCCTAACAATAACAGTCAATCTAAAAAATTAGACCCACGTTCAAAAGAACAACAACGTCCGTTAGTTCCCCACCACCAATAAAAAACACCAATTACTGGTCCTTAGATAGTGCAGCCACGTCTCATTTTCTAATTGGAATGCTAGTTGTCAAAACAAACCCCCACTACCAACAGACAGCAGAAGAGAGATTATCAAAGAGTTCCTCGATGTTTGTGGGTGGAGTCCAAGGGTGGGTGAGGAGTTCACGATTGGCAGAAGATCAGTCTCTGTGATTTTACCAGTATGTGGTCACTAGATGGTGTAATGATGTCAAAGGGGCTGGTGTTGCCGTATCCCACATTCGATCTTTGAGGGCCTTTTTGTAAGTGATCGTTAACGGGTTCCAAAATCTGCTGGAGGATTGGGCTCTCTGTTTTGTGGTATAATTCCCTCCTTCAGTTCATTTTTTGTAGTTTGGTCGTGGCGGTAATGAGTGCTTGGTGGCGTTTGGCAGGCATGTAAGGGTGTTGTCTGGTTTGATCGTGACGACGAATGCAACGTTGCCTTGGGATGCTGCAGTGTATGCTGCCTGGCCAAGGATGATGTAGGCGTGGCCTAATCTGCCATCACCGTCCTCACTGGAGATAGCTCTGTGTTTGCAAGAACCTGAGAGATGAGGAGGGATAGCTTCCTCTGGTCAGGTTTGCCAATGATTGGTGTGAGGATGGGGTGTGGCATTGCCTCAGTTGGTGTAGTGGTGGTCATTGTAGGAGAGGGTAGAATTGGATTTGAAGTTGGGCGACACGGGTATATTTAGTTCCCTTTGTCGGACGTTTAAGGCCTGTGTGTCTAGGTGGTGTATTGTGGTAGTGGTATTGTAGGTTGGTGTGGTGTTTTGTTGGCTAGTAGCGGTATCAGCTGTAGCGGTATCAGTTCGGATTCGGTGGTTCGTTCGAGGATTAGAGGTTCGTTCGAGGATAGGGTCGTTTCGAAGATAGAGTTCGTTCGTCGATAGAGGTGCGTTGTGGATAGAGGTCGTCGTCGATAGAGGTGCGTTCGTCGATAGAGGTGCGTTCGTGCTGTTCGAGGATAGAGGTGGTTCGTCGAGCGATAGAGGTTCGAGGATAGAGTTCGTTCGAGGATAGAGGTTCGTTCGAGGATAGAGGTTGTTCGAGGATAGAGGTTCGCTCGTCGATAGGGGTGCGTCGATCGGTGTAGCGGATCGGTGGTTGTATTGTTATCGGTTGTATAGAAGGATCTTATAACATCTGTTGAAGAGACTAAAGGTAGCGAGAGATGTATTACGAATGATGTTATAAGATTATGAGGAAACGCTACTTTGTTGTCTCTGGATATCTGTAGATGAGTGGAGGCTAGATTCCGGTTGACGGTGGACGGTCAGACGGCCGGAATCAGCACGTGCAACCTCTCGTCTATCGGTACCAGCTAGCCAGAAACTCTTTTGCAACTCTTTTTAGATTGCTTTACTTCAAGTTGTATCCATGCAATATGGGGAGAATCTAGCATTCCCTCCCAGCTACTCTAGTTGATGTGTAATCATTCAGGACGGCCATGCAATAACATATGCTTCAAAAAGACAGGTCCCTTCGTGTTGATTGTACATGATTGAGTCCTTTTTGTTACGGCATGATCCATCCTGCCACTGTCGCCACAACACCCACCAACAGTGTAATTGTCGTCTTTGTCTGGACCGCTCCGGAATTGGAGATGGTGATAAGCTGCGGCCCATCAGAAGATTCTGTGGGTTGTGGTTTTTCTTGTGCAATGGCCTTGAGTTTGTATTGGGTGTAATAAAACTCGGATTTTTCGGCTGTGTTTTCCATCACCGCCGTGACATCAAGAGTGATATCTGGTCCGAAAATGACTTCGGTAATGAGTATCTCTCCTCGAATCAAATACTTGGGCTCGGCATCTTTATGGGTCAATCCTGCCGCTTTTTGGTCTCCACAATAATTTCCTTCCAGTTTGGTGTTAATTCTTTGTTCTTCTTCTTCCGTCTCGGCAGAAAGAGGCGAGAGAGAGTTTGTCAAATCAAAATTGCCAGTAGCGGAAGAAATTCGAATCAAAAAGCCCTTGATACCACCACCGTTATACGGTGCTCTCAGCAAGAAAGGTGTAGGTTGGTCGACAAAGACAGTCAAGGGACGATCCACTCGCATTTCATCACCATCGACGCTAAAGTTAATCTCGTTATCTTCCAGAGTGCCATTGATCACAGTGCTGCCCGCCAAGTGAGATCCCCCCACCGCCGCCATTCCGCCTGGGCAACTTCCAGCGCCCGCGGGAAAGGCAGTTGTCTTCCAGATAAGCACTACGAGTGCCAGCAGACGAGTCTGTAGATGACTGCATGTTCTTGACGGTGTTGATATCATGGTGATAGAGACAGCAATAGAAGGAAAGGGAGCTATGGAATAGAACAATCGGGTGCGAACAATCTTCTACTACTTTAGATAGCTAGCTGCGAAAGAAAACGAATGCAGGCTCGAGTGCAACATGCAAGCCTCCTAAGCCTTTCAAACACGTGAGCGCCCTGAGCAAACCGGTCAAGCCTCGCACAAGCTAAATTTGGTCATCAGTTGCCCCGAAGCGAATAGGTCGGCTCTTTTTTTGGCCATGACAACGTGGGAAAGGACGAGATCAGTTGGAAGCAAAAAGGCCGTTTTGGGCTCTCGCTAGCTAGTAGGATAGGTATGATACGGTAGGAAAGGTTGCAATTGAATCCAAAAGGGTTCTAGTAGTTAGGTTACAATGTTGTCATACCGGTACAGCCTTCTCTATCCCATCCATAGTCCTGCGTTGTACGTAGACAGTTGGGTGAGTGGTGGCATATTCTGGTGGCATTGTGGGATCAACTGTCCACATTGAGAGTTTTTCTCTGCTTTGGTGGTGGGATCGCGGTTTAATTCTTTGTGGAGCCCTGCGTGGTCTTTGGAAGACACCCGGACAACGAGACACGCCAATACCGGTACTATCTCCTGTGTTCAAGAGGGTACTCCTGGAGGGTCGAATTACTATCTTCTTCTTGGAGTGCAACAACAAGCAAGAGCAAACCCATCCACTATTCAGTTCCTGCATCATGGATGTTCCATCAATGATATCTTCTCCAGCCATGTGTAGGATCGACATCAAGTGAGTGTTTGTGGAAAGCTGTTTGGCTGTCCCAACGACCTGCCATCAAACCTGGCTCAGAGTGGTAATCCATCATGGCGCGGGCATCCAAGTTGGCAACCTTTGCCATGGTTTCACAATGTTCCTGACACCCTTCAAGAGTCTTGGGGTCCAACAGCCACTGGCTGACCCACAGCTGATCATAGCTTTTCCTTGGACAAGAGGTACTTGAGAGGGAATGGACACTGACCTACTTCGTCCTTGGAAAGAAGGGAGTCAAAGCTATGCTTGCAGATTAGATGTTTGGTTGGGACATGATAGGTCCAGACAGACAGCATGCTTTCGGATGCCTTGAGGGCTGGCAAATTGCGCAAGTAGGCAAACAAAGCCAAGCTTGGTGGGTGAGTGAGCAACCCTGGAGGTAAAGGGTGCATCGGGTGGGGTGAGGCACTGATTCAAGCCAAAGAAACGCAAGGTGTCACTGTAAGGCTCCAGCGATGGGAAATCCGGTCCTTCCACAAAATGAATGCGAAGTCTCCATTCCTTGTTCTTCAGGATTTCGCTGCCATTTCGTGTGGAGGGACACTTGAGAGCAGAGTGAATGAATTTGGTATCAGAATGACATCAACCAATCTTTCATGGCCATGTGAAGAAAGTCACCTGATCCAACTATGAGCTCTACCTTGAGACATGTGGCTTCTTCGATCGTTTTGACCATGGGGATGCAACTGCAACCTGGGATACCCGTCACGAGGAGGTGCTCACGGCTTTCACCCTGTTTGATCGCCTTGGCGACAAAGCCACGATTGTTGTCAAAACGGTGGTACAAAATGACGCGAATGGCCGAATGGCAACCTCACTTCTGCGACACCAGACATAGACACCATCTGCAGCCTCGCAGAAATCAGCATCAAAGCTCTCGCTGCTTAGGTTGAATCCAGACATTTGTTTTGGTTGTTTTCCTTTGTGAAAGTGATTGCTTTGTGGTTGTTTTGATGTCAGCTTTTTGGCTTCGAGCAGAAGACAGAGACTACCAGTACATGTCAAGCAAAAGATTTCCCGCGTCGTACCGGTGGCAACCGGTGGTTTGAAGGAAGCTTCGGGAATGAACAAAAATCTCCTTTCACACACTCGGTTGCTGTTCCTTGGTGTTCATTTGAAATAAGCCGGTTAAAACGCTTGACATAGCATGGAGATTTTGGGCAACAACATCTCAAAAGAACACACACGAACACTCGTTGGTACCGGCACAGTCAAGACCCAATTCATTCAAGCCACAGTTAGTTGTCTGTACCAAAGCTTATTCGCTTATTCAAATCCTTTCGACACACAAAGAAGACTCTTCCTTTGAGCACAAATAGCACACTAAGAAAGTTGGCGACACAAGAGATTGACTGCTTGAACAAATCCAATGATCGTCAACGAACCCATCAACAGGTTCAGAGCAAACTTCTCGAGCAAAATGGTTCATTTCGCAGTTCCCAAAATCTACATGTACTTGGTGTCCCTTCTCTTTATAACGTCCATCGTATTAGTGACTGCGCTGGAATTTCTGGCACTGATTCCCATGACATATTTCTCAAATCGTTTTTACCATGCGTGGAGCAATGTTGTCTCTTCCCCCAAGAAACGAGCTTCCCACCGCCAAAGAATGCACATGGGGCGAACACTGGTCACGCACACACCCGAAGAGCCGTTCTTTCCATGAGGAAGTTGTTGGCAAAGAAGATCGGGGGAGCGAACAATCTGGAATGCCCTTGTACACAACTGAATTGGCTCTTGGGATATCGCCACAGCAAATACATGAACTTTAAAGAATCTAGCTAGAGAGTTGTTTGCAACTTGGTCACGATCGTCATGGTGTCAATTCTGTACGGTACGGGTATTAAGCCGATCCTAGTCGTCCCGGAATACGGTATACGGTAGATTTGGTGGAGATCTAATCGAGCCTGCCGGGGGGGCTTATGTGACAAGATAATTGTATACCACATGAATATAATATAAACTCGGGTTCCTGTGAGATCCCGGAAGAGTACTGAAAGTTGTATAGTAACGATTCCGTACTCCACGGAATTTTGCCATAATTCCGGGCGCGCATGCCGGAATCCGGAATGTATCTCTCAACTGAAGGCTTCTTGGCTGGCCGGCTGCGAAATGAGAATACCGGATACCGTATACCGGGTACGACTAGCATCGGCCTTAGTACCAAGTACCGGTGCGATGCACGTGGAACGAAACGGCAGGTTTTGTATTGGTACAGTAGGATTTCTACGTGTTCTACTGAAACTGACCGTTAAATACAAAACAAGCCGTTACTTATTCCATAAGTCATACAAAACCAGCCGTTATCGTTCCATTCGAAACGAACCGATTACTTAAGGACGTCTGTGCCCCATGGGTCTCCGGCCTCCGGCCTGACTTCGGGCAGTCGGGCTTGCGCCCTCCCTTAAGCCCTCGGTCAGACCTCCGACCTTCGGGTCCCTGCCTGACCCTTAAGTAGACGGTTCGTTTCTAATCACAGCAAAGGCCTTCTGTCCTTTTTAGCGCGAGCACGTGTCTGAAGATCCGCTCCAAATGGTTGTTAAATCACATTTTTGCATCCAATCCAACGGTCAATACCCCTCTCAAAAATTCCGAAAGGCTGCTCGAGACCTCGAGAGCTCCTCGAGACATGAGAGTTCAGTTAGTTGAAGGCCACGAAGATGCTGCAACAGTACATGTACTAGTAGGAGATTGGATTGCACAACAATGGCGACGACTTTGTGGATATCGCTTAGCTTGGTGGCTGCCATACTCCTCCTTGTTGACCCAAGTTTGGCAGCCTCCAGTAGGAACAGCGAGAGAAAGGATGCAGATGGCAAAAAGACAAAGCATGGTCTCCCTAGTAGTAGACCACGACGACGAGTCCAGCAACGCTGCGTGTCAAGAGGATGGCAGAATGTCTCTGATGACCGCTCTAATGGCGGTGATTATGAAGGATTGCTTGCTCTGTTCCAGGCAACGCTTCCAGAGTACACTCAAGACAGCCTCCAAGATGAAAATTCCCCTCCCAGTCAAGCCTTGAGGTGGCTGGCTTTGCACCCTTATTTGTCCACTATGGAGCCGAGGAGGAGAACACAATCGTTTGCCATGGCGACGCTTTACTTCTCCATGCAGGGTCTATACTGGCCGGATGATGCTCAGCAATGCTGGTTGGCATTCAATATCTCCGAATGCGATTGGAATGGCATGGATTGGTGTGACGATGGAAGAATCGTTCCATGATTTATCTACAAAAAAATCTGCAACAACCACAACTCCAGCCAAGCATTCCTCCGGAAGTGAGCCTCTTGACCGGGCTTCGCAGTGTTGCCATTCAAAACAGCGACATGAATGTGTCATTGAGTCAATCCATGCCATGGCAGCTCCTTCAAGACTTGACAAAGCTGTCTGCCATTGATATTCGAGGAAATCATCATTTGCATGGCACAATTCCGACTGAAATCGGCAGGATGAGTCTGCAACGCCTTCATCTTGGAAACAATCAACTCTCGGGAGACCTGAAAAGTCAACTTGGATTGCTGACGAACCTGGTTTGGCTGAGTGTCGGCGACAATGGAGGGATTTCAGGCACGATTCCCACCGAGTATGGGATGCTGTCGCGGTGTGAACAATTGCAGCTGAGATCCAACAATATTACAGGACAGCTGCCAACGGAATTAGGTATCATGACAAGCTTGGTTTCTCTCGGTCTGGGTGATAATTCTCTCTCAGGAATGGCGGTTCCTTCGGAAATTGCCATGCTTTCGAATCTCCAAACCTTGAATCTGTACAACAACTCCATCACGCATGTTCCCCACCAGCTGACGTTGCTGACGAACTTGATGCATCTGCATCTCAATGACAATCAACTCTCGGGAAACCTCCCGACGTATCTATCCGACTTGACAAGTTTGAGGGTTTTGACAGTTGGACACAACTTCTTTGCAGGGACACTTCCTGTTGGCTTGGCCAATCTAAACAGAACTCTAGAGAGTCTCGAACTGGAGGGGAACAATTTTCATGGAGGAATTCCATCCGAATATGGCGCCCTTTCTTTATTGGAGACACTACGAATCAATCACAACTCGCTGTCTGCAGGTGTGCCCACTGAAATCGGCGAATTGACTCGGCTATGGAGGTTGAATTTGGCACACAACAACATGACAGGTACCATCCCTACCGAGCTCATGGCCATCCCGACACTGTCACGGCTCTATCTCTCCGACAATTTGCTATCGGGACCACTTCCGACTGAGCTGGGCAAGCTGCGGCATTTAACCGTATTGGATCTCTCTCACAATCTGTTGTCATCGGTTCCCAGTGAGATTGGGTTGCTGACTAACAATTTGGTCTCGGTAGACATCTCCTCCAACCAACATCTCTCTGGACCGCTCGAGCAGTTCGGGCTCTTGGTCGGCACGGGCACCCTAGCCTTTCTGAACATCAGCGGCACCATGTTGTCTGGGACCATCCCAGAGGACCTGTGCTTCCTACGGAACCAATATTGCAGCTTTGGTGGCCCAAGTTTCAGCTCCATCAGTTGCATTCTCGACTTTGATTGTACCGCTAGCCTGTGTGGATGCGATTGTACCTGCGGCATCGGAGTGGGCATTGAACGGATCTCATCATCGACCACCACCACCACCACCACCACCACCACCACCACCGCGCATAAAGGGAAGGACATGAACGATGAAAACCTAGCAACCAAATTCAACCCACACAGTGGTCCCACTTCAAGGCCTTCTTCTGTTTCGAGAATCCATCCAGATGCAAGAATTTGTCCTATGATGATTGTTTGGTTACTGTGGCTGGTTCCCGCAATATTTGACTGAGAATGTGACTCAACATGAAAACAAAAGAGATACACCCAACAACAATTTTGCCATTCCTGACTACTAAAACATGGAGGAATCTGTACATCCATTCGCATGTGGAGCTGTTTCAAAATCAAATCCAGTGCAACAAGCCCCAGGCGAACTCAGGGACCAACAACTATTACTCCAGGACCTACTCCTCCGCCCACAATGGGGATGGTAACCAATATGGTACTCAACTAGAGGTTCCGTGAAATGCACCCATGGATAGCACCACGGCAATCAGCGCCGTACGCCTCCTCAGCAGGACCATCCAAGCCCTCCAAGATGTCCCAAGTATTCCCCAGGGGAGCACCAGCATCTACTCCAACATGTGGAACCCTGGACCAACTCCCACCACTGGTACTGCTGGCCCAAACACCCACCACAAATAATGGGACGGTACTCCTGGACCCACACCCTACAACTGATACTCCAGGGCCAACACCAACTTGTGTTACTCCAGGCCCAACACCCATAATATGGATTAAGGATTCTCATTTAGATTCAGTCTACATGTAGCTTTGTTTTGGGTGTAGTCGTAACCAGGGAGCCAACGAGGACATCCGTTCAGATCTCCAGCTGCAAGATACAAGGCTATGAAGGACTCGACTCAGAAACGTAGGGCCGACCTCCACTACTTGCATTCGCATAGTTTGCTTTGCTTTCTGGCAAAGTTGGAATGATGTCGTCAGTCACAATCACAACGTTTGCTTCCGCCAAGGTCACTTGATGCCACATACTCACCCGACTTCTGGCTGACAGCCACGTTCTGTTCGTCTTCGCCTTGAAGAGTGTACGAGTCGAGTCGTCCCCCGCAATGGAGGAGCGAACCATGAAAGTGAACCAGCACATGACATGACGAAGGCTCCCGTCGGAAGGCCATTGTTCGATTGCCTTGACTTTCAAGACAGGGAACTACTACTTGACAGGGGGCTACCACGCCGCTGAGACTCAAGTTGCCAATCGTATGCAAGTGTGACGTCCATTTGGCAATGGAAGCGTCGATCATGATGGTGTTGTTGAGGGCCAGGCTTCGAAAGGAATTGAAACAGGTTCGGTTGGGTCCAGGTTGGCACGATTATTCGATTGAAAATTCGATTCAATCCACTAAGACCGACCAAAAGTGAAAAATTAGGGGGGATAGCCAGCCGTAGCTACATGTAGTTAGAAAGCTGGTAGGGGGGAGAGGCGAAATTAAGGATGAGTGGTCACGTTATCGGCATTCTTTTTAAGGGGGGCTTGCACGGAAAAGGAAGGAAGTTCACGGACTCCAACACGCAACACGCAACAACCGAGACAAAAGATCCTCATCGGCTGTTGCTAGCAATTGTTGCCGGAGAAGCACCTTCATCATGGATTGCCATTCCAATTTTCATGCGTTGCCGACAGGCATTGCTGAGAGATCTTCGTTTCCACCTGGATCTTCGTGCCTGTATGCTGGCCGACCAAAAGGAGACCAAGACACCATCGAACGAGGAATCGTGCAAGAGGTGGGCTTGAATTTGGCAGCATCAACAGCATCACAAGAGGACAGAGGCTTCTTGTACAAGATGGTAGGAGGCAATGATGTGTCATTCTGCCAGGAAGAAGAGCTGCTGTACGCTCCTCGCACCCTTGTGTGGATCGCGGCAGGAAATGGGCAACAGTATGAGGGCATTGTGTTGGGATCGTCGGTGGAAGATCCATCTTCTGCCGACAAAACTCGTGTGAAATACAATGTGCAGGTCACAAGGGGTGCCGTGACTACCGTCTATGCCAATGTATCTCCTCAAGACATTTCCTACCGAGCCACTTCTGCCAATTCCAAAACTTCCTCTACTGGTACTGCTAACGCTAGCAGAGAAGAGGAGAAAAAGGTTGAGGTTTCAGATCCCGTGAAGGCGATCTATCCCAAGTTGGAACCCAAGGTCCACATGGCGCCCAAACTGGAACTGCTTGAAAAGACGGAACCAAAATTGGAAACAGAGCATGAATCAGCTGAACCAACTACACCCCAAGAATCTGGACAAAGCGACGTTTGTCCCGCTACTGACTCGGCAAACAAGGAATCATCACACTGTGACCAGCATGATCAAGGGGTTCCCAATTCTGATGCGAAGGAGCCACTGGTGCAACGCTATCATCATGAACGCTCTCCATGGCAGGAACACAGTCATCATCCTCGTGGCGAACATGGAGCAATGGAACCGCACACGTTGGTCTACAATCGGCAACCCAACCCATTCCACACGATTCATCGCTGTGCGGAAAATCGCATTGCCGATGCCAAGACGTGCCTGTGGAACTTTTACAATGGGCCTTTTCCCTTGTTTGGATTCTGCGTCTATTTTCACCTAAAGGGGCGCTGCATGCAGGGGCGCCACTGCCATCGAGCGTCCAGTCACCGCGCCTTGACAATGGAGGAAGCTCGTCAACTGGAACATGTGCTGGCGCCTGCTGTTCATCCACAAGGGCCCATTTACTCAAGGGAGCATCATCATCCACTCATGTTGTCCCCTAATGATTTTGGTCGAAGCAGGAACTACTCAAGGGAACATCATCAAACCATGTTGGAGGCAAAGGAAAACCTCAATGATGCTGGTAGTAGAAGCAGGAACGAAAAAACGAGGCGCAGCTCTTATGAGGAGAGAAATGTAAATGACAAAGATACTGCATCATCTCTTGCCAAGAAGAGGCGTTCCCACAACAACGAAATCGACTACCGGTACAGCGATGGAGCGGAGGAGGGGAGGAACAAGCAGCAACGATTGAGTGACACGAACAAACACTCAATGACTGACACCCACAAGGCAATCAAATGGACACCGCCGTCAAAAACCACGGTGGATCAACCTTGGGATCACTCTTGTTGCGAACCGCCACAACAGCAGCAAGTGGATGAAACCATTCTGATGACTCTACCTGCCTATGCATTTGGTGTGGATTTCTTTGTGCAAAATATCATCGGAGCTGGAGGCGCAACAGCGAAACGACTTGGTAACCGTTTTGAATGCACTGTTGATCTTCACGGCGAAGCATTGGAGCACAGATCAAAGCATTCCATGATGCAGAAGAGTTCAGTATTGTACGTCAAAGTGACGGGGAAGAAACCAGATCGGTTGTTGGATTGTAGAAGGTTGATGGAAAAACTTCTTGTCCGGGCAGTGGCACCAGAACTTCGTTCATTTCTCCTATTCCGGCTGGCCAGCCTCAACCGGCGTGACACAGGCAATCAAGCAATCCTTCACACAAGAGGTCAACAAAAGGTTTACCGCATCGACAACCTTGCTAGCCTTCTTGAAGGAGCAGTGGACAGCGAACAAAAGCATCTCACGGTTGTCAATGCGGGGCCAGTTGCTGATCCACAGGGCAGGTTCATACCCTTGCAACCAGTGAAACGCAATCTCGAGTTTCTTCGAAACTCTCACCGTTCCTGTGTGGTTGAGGTCTTTGAAAAAAGTGAAGCATGCCCAAACATTGTTTATCCTTTCCTTACTATTTATGGTTCTACACATGAAGCCGTGGTGGCATGTCGGGCTGCCATGAGACAGGTTGCACTTTCCTAATGCACTTCACAACGACAAGCGTTAGGAAGGTCTGCACAACGCCTCTGGACTTGATAGGCGTTTTGTGTACAACAGAAACTCTTCATCTTGCAGTAATGCTTTCGCGTCTACAATTGGTTTCCTGGGTTCCATTCGTTGTGCTTCGATGTGTAATACTTGATTTCGTTTGCAGCTTCCCACAATTGGAGTCGCAGCTGTCTTATCATTGTCGAAACCTCGCGCTTAGCCTGGAAACACTCGGACCACTCCGCCTTGCTCCAATCCGTTTTGCGTTGTTGCCTGGTACACAGGTCTTCAAGATTGCTCAGCTCGCTTTCTAGCTCTTCATATTCCTCTGCAAGATTTACCAGACGGAACAAGGCCTCGACTGATAGCTCCAAAAATGACGACGCCTTCCATGGTGGCCTACTCTTGAAAGAAGATTTTTCAGAATAGGCATCTGCATCTACAGATTCCCTGAAAGTCTTCAAATCCCTGGCCATTGCGGTCGCAGCAGCTCCAATCATGGCACCGATACTCTGCTGTTCGAGTAATTCACATGTTGCAGACAAGAACAGAACACCGAGAAGCAACCCAGCTGCAGAAGACAAAAATATGCACATGACGAATCGACGGCCGATGCTGCAGTGAAACAAGTGCCACTAATCTCTGCGTTGCCCTCTTGCTCTGCGATTCATACCGTACCAGTACCAGTACCCCAAAAAACATACCAAAGATCCAAAAGTTTTTCAGGTCAGGATTCATGTGGAAATGAAAATTTCAGAGCTGCACAGCTCTCAGTACTAACACGGCCGCACGCGCCACGTCCCACATTGCCACGCATAGGCCGTTACTGGTACTAGTACCAAACATCGGATACAATGTAACGCCTTCAATCCGAAGCTTTTCTCGCTCTTCTGAAACTCGGTTACCTCCACATGAACGGAACGAACCTACAGTGTAGCTAGAGATCTGGTTTTGCGGATTCCAGTAGCTGTCTTTGTAAGTTCACACTCTTGTCGAGCTTAGCGGCGTGCATGTTGCACATCTGCCATCCTGTTCCTCTTCTTTCGTCGCCTTCTCGATGCACAGACAGGGACCTCTCTGTCGGATGTACCGGATTGACTCATTCGTTGTCGATATTTCTTGCCGCGTTCGAGAGCACTCCCGCGGGCTTGGCACCCCAAACAGACGCAGAAATTGTGTAGATTGTTGCAGGTTCCGAAACGGAATCCTCCTTCCACCAGTGATTCGATTCCACTTGGCATACTTGATTGAAAGGTTCTAGTTTCCAAAACGGGAAATGTCATTGGAAGGCTTTGATAGCCGGCATGGAATGTAACGTCGATTGCTCTTTTCTCTTTTTGCGTTGGCACTGCTTGGGCCATGGATTTGTCATCGTGTTGTGTGTGTGTGCATTTTCAGTATCCTTCATCTTGTTCCTCCTCGTCCTCTGCTTCCTCTTCACTATCTTCTTGTTCCTCCGCCCTTTCTTCCTCTTCTTCCTCCGTGTCATTTTCATTGGATCCTATTATTTCTATCCGCAGTAGATCCACTTGTACATCCATGGATTTTTGTTTGTGAAATTTGTACATTTGTGGAATATCAAATTTCATTTCAGCCACGACTTGTACTTGTAATCCCCAGCTTTGACATGTTTTGACGAGAAAGGGTCGTGTGGATGTCTTGTGAAAGGAGTAGACGGCTCGTCGTGCCAATCGAATGGCCGTTTGCAAGAATTGTAGGTCCATGCCGGCATTGTGTTTAGTACCAAAGGGTGGATTGGTGACGACCGTATCGACGCAATTGGAGTGGAGTTGTGGCAAACCGTCATTTGGTACTGTTGGTTGTTGTTTTTGCTTTTGTAACAGTGGATTGGTCAAGACTGGAGCGGCATGTTGGTATTGTTGATTCTGGGAGGATCTTCCTTTGCCTCTTCCTCGACCACCTCCTCGAC
>CAICTM010002500.1:0-14080 GCA_903772945.1 Seminavis robusta | reverse complement strand
GTTGGGGTGTGAACTTGTGTTGGCCATGCATTGGCAGTCTACAAGAGCGTCCCACTGCGCACGTGCAGATGGTGGACAAACGATACCTTCCCTCTCGGTGGGGAAAGACTTTTGCCAAGGTCATATTGCAACATTCGCGTGTGGCCAAACACATCCATTGGCGCCATATGTCGAAACGCCTTCACTTTTGGTGCAAGGAACTCGTTTCTCCTTCTGGTGAGACCCACGGACCATTGATCACAGTGGGGCAAATAGACAACGTGAAAGAACACCACGCAAAGGGCGACGTGGGTGAAGAGGCCCTCCTGTGCGTAGTGCTCTTGGAAGGAGCTCCGGAACCCCGAGAATACCATCCTTTCGTGGAAGCATACGAAAGCAGTGCCGCCCAGGCCAAACTGGCGGAAGCTACAAGACGAGAGGAAAAAGAACGAGCAAAGACGAGCTGCAAAAAGGGTGTGAAGGAGTTGCTGGACACGTTGCGAGGCCGTATGGACGAGCGATGGAAAGAATGCATCTTCGATCACGAGATGGTTGACCAATGGACCCGTGGAGGCAAGAGGAAGCAATCCACCGTCAAATTCCATGTGGGTTTTGTGGATGACCTGTTGAAGCCCTACGTAGCCGCCCCCAGCATGGCCAAGAAGAAAAAGGTAGTTGCTGATCTTGCCAGCGAAATCAATCAAAGGATGGGTCAGGTCTGGACTCTTGGAAGAGGCCAAGCCGACGCGCAGCAAAGCGAAAACAACGCAGAGCCCAGCACGGCCCACCACGCATAGATCTGGTGATCAGGGTTCGCGTGCCCCTTGTTGATCGAACGGGACATGACCAAAGCCCTTATCCGGCGACGAGGTCAAAGCTCGCAGCCTTGGTGTTCGCACGCGAAACGCTGCTCCTAATACCTAATCTACACAGAATTCGTACGAGCAGCTTTGTTCTCGTTAATGTTTGGTTTTGTCGCAGCCCGAAATTACACTGTATCCAATCATCCCGCTATGATGGTTTGCTCAGGATAATTTGATCTGGAATTGTCGTTTATAATTGACGTTTACAATTAATTTATCTTTGCTGCGGCTGTGCATAAAGAAGGATAACGCTGGAGGATATGAAACAAGCATGAGACATCCCCTGACGCCTCGCCCAGGACCTGGAGAGTCGTTCGATCAAATTCTTCTTCCTCGGTGTCAGTAAAGGCTTCTAGCTTTCTAATTCCAAATTGTCTGAGCTTTTGATAGTGCTCAAACTTTGCTGCCATTTCTTCATCTTCGTAATGGAAGCAGAGGCCATCATCCCTCAAGAACCCAAAGTCGATCAGTGAATTGTTGCGACCTTGTTCCATGATGAGATCCAGCCATGGTTGCTGGAACTCTATAGGGACAAACAAGTTGACATCACCCTTTGCTTTGATCCTCAACCTCTGAAGTTTTGTGTTGGACTCGAGTGCTGTGGGAATGGCGTCGCAGAGCAACCTCTTCCAGGTGACCTCATCTTGGGGAGTCGCGGAGATTTGTCGGGTGTGTCCCAAGCCCAACATGTCGTCACTAAGGATGGGCATAAACTCAAAATCTTCCAGTGGTGATTCTGGGCCCAACAACTGAAGAAAGATATCCAAGCTTCTCGCACCCAGGCAGCAGTGTTCAAGGTGAAGCATTTTGAGCTTCCTTGCATATTGTAGTATAGACGGTACAATGCTGTCCCAATCAGATTCTTCAACGGAAAAGCCAGTGAGCAAAAGCTCTTCCAGACATGGGCATGATTGGAATAGACTCCGTAGAAGTGAAGGCTCCAGACGTTCTGTCCTTTTCTGGCTCAAGGCAACTCTTTTAAGGGATGGAATGGATGCCAGTGGTCCTAAAAGGGATGCAATAGACAATTCACTCTGGATTTTGATACCACAGTTTAGAGACTCTATTTGGAAGCAGGAAGTGATATCAAATTCTTGCAAGCAGTGGAGCTTCTTGAGAGATTTATAGAAATTGCTGATTTCTGGGTGGATAAGCTGATCAGATTCTTTGCGAGTCAGCAATATTATGTTCTGGAAGTGAACCTTGCAAATTGTTTGGGCTGCTTCTTGCAACAAATTCTTCAGGGATTTGACGGGCAGAATGGGGGCATTTACCCGTGCATTGGCGTCTCCTTGGATGGAGAGCTCCTGAAGGTTGGGGAGTTGGCCAACTGCGACCAGCAATCTAGAGTAGAGCTTGTCCATCTGAGGACCCTCCTTTCCTTTTGTAATGTGAACTTTAGTAGATGCTTCACTGTAGAATCCTGATTCAAGAGCTCTTATGGTTTCCTTTAGCGCCGTCATGTCGTGACCAATGCTGATAGTCAGACAATCACCAGCTGGTGCCTTGGGTGCTGATATTGAGGTGGAGGTTGATGAGTGTGGCTTGGACCGAGAAAAGAAGGCTGCTGCTTTCTTGGCAGTCAAAGCCTTGACCTTGCGAAGCTTCAGATTCGGTTTCATCATCTTGGGTATTGCGTACTAGTACTGTTGGGGGAGACTTTCCAGGTCATGGGGTGTCGCTGTCGTGAGCAATCTGTGGCCGTATGACCGCATGCAGATCTCCCTTCCGAGGCCGGTCGCAAACACCCAAACACGATGCAAGACCACAATTTCCGAAACCAGCATAGAAAATCGATCTGAGCCGAATCGAATCAATTCGATTGTGATTCAATTCAATTCGGCTGGAAGCTTGGAGCAATGACGACGCACTGCGCCCGGCCAAAGCTCGATCCAGCCAATGATGCCAAAGCGGCTTCCTGACCCGTGTCTCACTCTCGCATGGAAGCTGTCGTTGTCTATGTTAGCTTGGTTTGACCTGACTGACTAGTTTAGTATTTTGCTACTTGCATGTACCGGTATAAGGCCCAGGTCATGACAACTAAGCCCTCACCCGTCGGCTTTGGTGGGGGATAACATCCCCCCTCCTGGAGGCTTTGCGTCACGCCCAACCCCTGTCCGGTGCAGCCGCATTCTATTGCCTGATGTTCTTCATGCTGTTGTGCAAAGAGAAGGATACTGCTGGAGGATATGAACTAAACAGGAGACATCCTCTGTTGCCTCAGCTAAAACATCGACAATGATTTGGTCTCGCTCTTCCCCCTTCAGCTTCCCAATCCCAAATCGCATGAGCTTTTGGTGGTGCTCAAATCTTGCTGCCATCTCTTCATCTTCATAATGGAATGACTGGCCATCATCTCTCCAGAAACCAAAGTCCTGCAAGGATGTATTGTGACCCCGTTCAAGAAGATCCAACCAGGGCTGTTGGACCTCAACAGGAACAAACAAGTTTGTGCTTCCCTTTGCTTTGATCCTCAATCTCTGTAGTTTGGTATTGGATTCAAGTGCTGTGGGGATGGCTTGGCACAGCAACCTCTTCCTGGTGGGCTCTCCATCCTCGTCATCATGGCGGATGCTTTGAGGGGTCGCACCAATATAGTAGAGGTTGCCCAAAGTGTCTGGTACATGTCGCCTCAGTGATGGCAGGAACTCAAAGTCTTCTAGAGGTGAATTGGGGCCCATTAACTGCAAAAAGACGTCCAAGCAGTCAGCACTCAGGTAGCAGTGATGGAGGTGCAGCTTTTTGAGATTCTGAGCACGTTGTAATATAACGGGTACAATCCAGCCCCAGTCATATGCCCCTATGGAAAAGCCAGTCAGCACCAGTTCCTCAAGTCGCAAGCAGTTCCAGAGTACCTGTTGTAATTCCCGAGGATTCAGATGGTCCCAGCAATCATGGTGCAATGTGGCTCTTGTCAATGATTGGATTGATGCCAATGGTCCTAAAACACTTTTGAGGAAACGGTCACCATTGCGGCAGATGATGCCTTTTTCCAGAACATAGCTCTGGCTGCAGTTTTTGATCTCAAATTGCTCCAAGCACTGGAGCTCCTTCAGAGAATCAAACAAGTCAACGAGCTCTGGGCTATCCTGGAGGTCAGGGTCTTGGCCCTTTCGCGTCAGCACTTGGATGTATTGAAAGGACACTTTGCGGATTGTCTGTCTGCTGTCTAGCAACAACTTTTTAATGGCTCTGGCTGGTATATTGAGGTCTTGGGGCCAATTGTTGGCATCACCTTGAATGGAAATCTCCTGGAGGTTGGGGAGTTGGCCGATAGCAGCTAGCAACCTGGAGTGGAGCCTGTGTCGTGGTGGTCCTTCATATCCCTTTGTAACATGAACTCTAGTAATAACTGCTTCATCATAGAATCCTGATTCAAGAGCTCTTATGGCTTCCTTCAGACCCGGCAGGTCATTGTGAATTCGAACAGAGAGAGAGTCGCCGTGGTCGGGCCTCACAACAGAATCATTCTTGCGTGGCCTGGAACGCGAGAAGAAGGCTGCCGTCTTGGCGGATAACGTTTTGACTTTGGGGCGATGGAAATTCTGCCTCGTCATTTCGAGGCTGTGCTGTTGTCTAGGCAAAAGGAAATGGAAAGATTGTGAGGGTTCAAGTTGCCAACGCGACGTTGGCAACAGCAATTGAGCGCTTCCTCTCGGATTTGGATGTCGGCCTGAGCTCGAGCGTCGTCCGTGGCAATCCACGTTTGGCATTTCTCACAATTACAGCTCAGCGGACTTGGTGGAGGTGCGCGAAAATTGATCCCGAGCGCACCCCCGAAAACAAACAACGGTCAAAACGAAGAGTTCGATCTCCGTTAGTGAGAGAGAAAAGCATGAGACGAACTCTCTCAATTTGCAGAGCAAGAGAAAGGGAAGACCAAAAGAATCTCTCTGTACACTTCCATCTTAACTACATCGCATTCGTTTCCGTGCCGTAGCTGAATATGACGACCATGGCCAACGAACTGAGGAAATCCTTCTTCGAGTCCATCGGCGTTCCCGCCAAGGTCGCGGCCACGTTGGCTTCCCCCAATATGCAAGAGATTGTTGCGGAAGATCTGCCATGTTTCAACATTGAACAAGTATCTAATTCTGGTGGTGCGCTACGAATGGAAAAGTTCTATGCCAGTTGCGCTGGAAGCATCGGCGCGGTGACACCGGAACAGTTACGACGTGTCCTCGAGTCGATTGACCGAAACCGCTTTCGTGAACTGGTGATCCACATTGGAGATCCCGTTCGAGAAGAACTGATGAAACATTTGGAATACCTGGATCATCTCGAGATTCTGGCCATTATGGGAATGCCCTATAGAGTTCACGAGCCCAGTGTAGAAGACAAAAACATGGCCGAGTTTGTCCGGCATCTTCCGGGCAAACTGAACAAGTTGACATTGTGCTTCTTCACGCCGTACATTCCGAATTTGTTTCAGCAAGTTCCATTATCGCAGCCTCACTTGCGTGAATTGGAAATCCAAATCAATCTCCGATCGGATTTCGGGCCGGTTGCCAATCTGATTCAACAATTGCCAGCGCTCGAGTCCTTGACTTTCAACAATGTAATCTTCGAAGATCCAAGCCAACAAGCTGGCGGCAATGATACCAGTACGACAACCATGCAACCTCTTGTCGATGCCATCCAAGTACATGGACCAACCAACTTGAAGAAACTCAGTTTTCTACACATGCAGTTTACGGTGTCTCAACTAAAGATGTGGGCATGGCTCATTGCGCGACTTCCCAATCTGGAGGAGATCGTCTTTTGCGTCCGAAAGGTTGTAAATGCTGAACTAATGGATGCATTTGAACCAGTGCTGAATCTTGTCAAGGATTCTTCCAAACTGACAAAACTAAGGAACATCAAGCTACTAAAGGATATACGTGGGGAACAATTCGGCCATGGCGTGCCAATGTACTTGAAGTTTCCCTTGGATGACAAAACCAAACGGGGCCTTCGATATCGAACTGGTATTGTTCGTGCCAAGTCTATTTTGGGTGATGACAGTCCATCCCTCCACAAGAGTGTACTGGCTTTGGTTGCCTACCGCAATAGGGTAGATATTCTGGACCATTTGCTGACCAATTTCCCGGTCCTATACGCAAGGGCTGCCCTGGACCGTTTGCAGAATACAGGGGAGGCTCCACACCAGCAAAACCATACGCAACAAGATCGCATACAAGAAGCTCGCAAAGCACAAGAAGAAGCCCGCAATATGCATCGGGAGCGACAGTTCCACAATGACTGAAACAAGACTGCGACGATTCTCGATTGCTGGGACGACCCCCAGTTCGTGATGAGCCTGGAAAGCATCCTGAGTTTTGCAGTATGACTGCTAACCTGGAGAACGACAGAACGTGAACCGCAACGACGCATGTGGCACGAAAGAACGACATGAAAGACGGAGGAGACCAATTGAGCCGAGCGACAATCCAGTTCCGGGCTACAATTGAGTCTTTGGCCCACCTTAGTCTTTTCCGCCCACGATGTAAGACCGTAGTCTAGTAATGCTATATCGATTCATGTTGCATAACAAAGGCTACTGTGCAGCGACGAGTTAATCAAGTAGGATGGACGTCTATCGGTAGACGGATGAGGAGAAGGGAAGGAAAGAACACTGTCGGGGTTGAGACTCGCGGAGACACGCTCTTGTGCATGCAGCACGAACTCCTCACCAGCGACGATTGACAGAAGGCAATCTAATAATGAACGGTTCAAGGACGATTTGTTCCCTCAACGGAGCTGAGCCGTCATCTATGGCATAGCAACCAGCTAGCCTCGAGTAGTTCGCAAAAGTCCCTAAAAGTAAACTGTACTCTTAGCATTATGCCATTCGGTATAAATCACACGTATATTATGCGCCATGCAACAATGGTGGTAGATCGTTCAGATTAAAATCTGCTCCCGGTAGCCATGCAGCCACGGTGCATGATCAGTACTGTGCGTAGTTAGTGGTTTCCATTGGTGGGCCTGGCAACTCCAACATCTCCATGATCCTTGTCAACGAGCATGGTGGAATGAGGCATGGCTGGATTGTCCACGTCCGGGTCAAAGACCACCTTGAGAAACTGGAAGAAGACAGCAAAGGTACCAAAGCCCAACATCCAAGTTCCAAGAGCTTCTCGAGAACTCATGTGCGGCATGTCAAAATCCAATGCCAATTCCGGGGCTACACCGTCATCCCAAATGGCATCGTTGTTTTCTGCTAGCTATAAATCAAACAAAGCAATAAATAATGATGGTAAAATGGAACAAGAGGTGTGTGAGAATTCCAGATCTAGGTTGGGCACAGCAAAAAACATGGTCATAGCCATAGCTATGATAGCTCAAGGCTGCTCTCATTCCAATCCTGACACATGAAGTGGAATCTTCATTTTATTGTGATAATCAGTCTTAAAACCAAACAATTTGAATCACAGAGCAACACCTATCTTGGCAGGGGCTGCAGTAGCTACTGTAGATACAGTAGTGTAGTCCTGGCACCATCCATCAGAGCCCTCCTCCATGGCTAGCTACCGTAGCACTTTTTCTCTTCCTTCTATTCCTCTCCTCTTCTCACTGCAAGATAGATCGCTAGCTACTACACGTACGGTACGACGATACAGTATATGGCTTACCGGTTCTGTGGGTGGAGGAATCCTCGCAAACGGAGGCATCGGCGGAGTTCCACCGCCTCGTTGAAGCGCCGAAGCATGACGACTAGCTACCACAGAGCGTCGCAACAGAGGAGCCAAGGCGGAGGTCACACGAGAAGACGCCATCGTTCTACTTGACGACTATACTAGCTAGTACTGGAAGAGCCGTCGCTGAGAAATGGAGATGGTTTTGCTGCTTTGCCATGGTCGGCACTTTATCAATCGGACAAAGGACAGACGAAACTGATGTCATCAAAACTTAGCCTTATCCCCAAGATTCGATTCGCTCGAGATCTTTTTGCAAAAGCATTTGAGCTGTCAAAAACTATTTGGCGACCAATGCTAGGAATCCAATCTCTTTTTCTCTCCAGCAAGCCTTCTACCGGTAGCTACTGGGATTACGGACAGTCACGACAAGTTCAAATCAGAGGAGTCTAATATATGTGATACTGCTTTTGTTTCTAGTGTTTCCTACTTCATTGATGTCCACCTAGATCTCTCTACCTGGTAAGCTTTTAAACTTGGAAGGGAGCACACAGCGTAGCTCAAACCATCGATTCAATTCATAATTCAGCATTTTTGTCGTTCATTCATTCAAGTCTCCACCGTGGTGCTGTTTCCGGGACACGTATTATCACCATTGCACATTCCAGGACCAATATGGTCGGAATTTCCGTGGCATGCATTGTCACCATTGCAAGATGCTTTCTCGATCTGTCCGCTATTATTCTGACAAGCAGCGTCGCCGTTGCACGATCCCCACATGATCGCGGGGGCGCTATTGCCGCTGCAGGCTTCATCGCCATTGCAGGAAAACTGTTTGACGGGTCCTTGGTTGGAGCCACAAGCTCCATCACCATTGCAAGCGCCCCAAGAGATACTTGCGGAATTGAAGCGACAAGCGTGTTCTCCATTGCAGGCACCGAATCCAATGGTTCCGGTGTTGCCTTCACAGGCGCCTTCGCCGGAACAACTGCCGAAGGAGCCATGCCTGCTAGTGGCGCAATGATGGATCATTGTTGTTCCTCCCACCAGCACAAGTAGAACCGACAGAACCGTAAAGATGGGAAAGTGAAAGTCCTTCTTCTCGGTTGGACCACAATCGGAGCCAGCGGGATCATCCTCGGCTGTAAGGCGAACGTATCCGCCATTCTTAGCAATAGTTGCGGGCGACATGATTATGATGGGAATCTATCCGATGGTGGTAATGTGTTAAGAAAGCAAAGCAAACTTTATGACTACTTTCCGTCTCGAGCCTACAAGGAGCGTGAACTTGGTGTCCACGAATGGACGCTTGCTTCGGATCCTAGCTAGTGGCTTGTCCGCGGGACTTGATCTTTGCGATCTTGTGTTTTGCTCGATCTCCGAAGTCACGACAGCGCCAGTACTCTCGGAAGCTGGACTTGCAAGTACTGTAAACATACATGTAGCAACCATACAAAAGAACTATAAGCCAACAAGTCCTAGCCAGCTAGCTAGCTAGAAACCCAAATGCATAGAATAGAACATGGTATATTAGTGGTAGATCACAGGTTGTGCGTTCTACAGAAAAATGATGGTTGAAGAGTTATTCGAGCTATAGATGAGCTAGCTAGCTAGAAGATGCAGAACCCCCATCCCTCCACAAAACTACTATGCAGATCACTGCCACTCACACCTAGAATGCAAGGGATATCCATGGCGTCTTCTTGTCCTTGAATTATTGTTCTAGCCACAAGCCAACGCAGGAAGGCACACCCCACAGAACGCAGCACAAGTCCTGTACCAAACGCAATCAACCACCGAATATCCAATGGTGATGTGTAGTAGATAGGTTCCTTGTTGTTGCTATTCACAGGTGACGACGTCGCCCATTGCAACTGCATGGCAACCGTGGACATTAAGAACTGATAGTTCAACACCAACAGCGAGGCTAGTTGCCGTACAATGGCCGTGTTGTCGTTTTCCCAGACCATTAATACCAGGATTGTATTGACATGAAAGGCGGTAGGAAGCAGGACGGCTAGGTACAGTCGCGAACTTAGATTGTGCCACCCTTGATGTTGGCTTCCTCCCATGATGCGTGCCAAGGCAGAGTATCCCCCTTGAATTCCCACGGTCAAGAGGAGATTTCCACAAAAGGAATAGGCACACAACAGTAAGGGTGCCCACCATGACGATGACGACGAGGAAGAGTGGTTTGGAGATTCTTCTTGCAGACCCAGAAGTTGTACGAGCAATGTGAGAAACAAAAGACCTGTAGTACTTGTACTGGTACTGGTAGTACTTGTGCTCGTGGTCAAAAGATACCCCAGGACGACAGCTGATGCCACTGAATACCGGTACTGCAAGAAGAGATCAGTTCGGGTAGAGATATAAGTGCTAATTGGGTGGTTGCACAAGACATGGCGATATGCTTCTTCTCGCAACAGCAGGCAATCCATGGCCACCAACAATCCGTCACGTTCCACGTAAGGATCCACATTCTGACCACACTGGGAACAGCTTGTCAGTTTGATTTCTCGACCGAATTGACGGTGGGTAGAATCAGACGGACTCAGGCAGTGGATGCAGTGGTAACTCGAGGGCATGGTGGTCGAGGACAGGAATGCAAAGCTCGAGGTGATGTGGATGTGCGGAGTGTTGCATGGCTGATCCCCATGATCCCATCGAGTGCTTATCCACGGGACTTGATATCTCTGCGATCTTGCGATCACTCCCGATCTTGATGTCACTCTTGAAACCAGCCGAAGAGATCATTCGATTGATCATTTCAATTCGGCTTGTCCATTTTTGTCTGGTTCAACCTGCAATGGTTGGCAGTCGGGGCGCCTTGCTGGAGTACTCTATTCTTTAGAAAGGCTCCTTTCGTTGGTCTGTCAACATTGTGGTTGGTGCTGGCCTTTGCTGCATGTACGACTGTAGTGGGCCAATGTTCAGCACAGGAATTGTTGTGCATTCTGAACCCAAATTTGATGGCATTAGTTAGGGGTATCTATCTGTGACTTCTTGATCAGTTCCACCTTCCAGTCTCCCTACTAGCTTGCTGTCCTCTGATGCCTTTTCCAGAATGGGTTCTCTGTCATCAATCTATTAATTAAAATAGCTGGCTGCTGGCTAGCTATCAGGATTTCTACCATGATCTGTAGTTAGGCCCCATGTTGGTCCTCAATTTATCTCCCCTGATCCCGCGGACCCAAGTCCTGAATTCCAACCCTTCTTTGCCTAAAAGCCTGGCCCTTGTTGGCTGCCGTAGTAGATATCCTGCCTACATGTATGTATGCTAACTAAGACCCCCTTCGATTATGCACCAGCTAAGTCAAGTCATGAATGTGATGTCATGGTATCTTTTGGATTTTTGCGTCAGTGCCCGCTCTCACACGTTGTTGTCCTCTCCATCAACGCTGATTGAGATCTTTCTTTCACAATGACCTCTTCACAGCTTCACAGTGGACACTTACTTTTGACAAAAACGAACACACAGCGTACAGCCGTAACAAGAACGAACGAACCTCAACGCCACAGTTACAGGTGTCAATACAAACCCAGCCGTTCAGCTATAGACAAGCTTCCTTATAAGCCAATTGAACTCTGAGCTAATCAAAACACAAGTGGCAAAGCCAGGCAATCCAGGGTGATTTAATCAGGTCAAGGATCAGGAAGATCAGGAAGATCAGAACAGCAATTGAGAAGATCTTTGCTAGTCTAGCTAGTCTGACCATCATCATCATCATCAAAACAAGACAGGCAAGCTGAGCATTGTTAAGCCTAAGGGTATCTGCCTACCTACCAATTATACCCATTATACCCCAAGGTTTTCCTTTTTTTTGATAAGCCAAGCCAAGATGGGCTGGGGAGACGAATCAGATTCCTCCGAAGATGAGCGAGAGCCACCGCAGCAACGGCAGCAGCAACCACCTCCACCTAAGGATGCAGGCAAAAAGAATTCTTGGGGAGATGCCAATGCCAATGCCAACAAACCAAAGCCTTCTTTGCAGCAGCAAGCAGCAGGACAAGGACAAGGACTGAGAGGATCCAGAAACAAAAACAACAGCTTTAATAGCAACAGCAACAACAGTTACGACAATCATAACGATAAAAGAGGAGGAGGAAGAGGAGGGAGATCAGGAGGTAACTCTGGTGCACATGGAGGAGGAGGAAGATCAGGAGGAGGAGGAGGAAGAAATAGCAGAGGCGGCGGCGGAGGTGGCAGAGGAGGCCAATCCAAAGATTGGAAGCAAATGGCAAAGCAACAGTCCAAAATTGGAAAACAGGACAGTAAGTCTACTATGCAATTGATGACTAGCAAGAGCTACGAGCTACAGCTAGCCATAGTGATTATCTGATCCAAACTGAGGCACTTACTCGGTCTTTCTTTCTATCTCTTTTGCTACCTATCCTGCTACCTTACCTTACCTCATCTTGTAATAACCAAAAGACGCCCCAGTGGATGGCAGCAATTGGATGGCTTCCCGCAGAGCCAAACAGCAGCAAGAGGAAATCGAATCTAAACAGAAACGTGCACAAGAAGAAGCACGCCTTAAGGAAGAAAGAAATCAAAAAAGGAAAACACAGCTACAAGCTCTCAAGGTATGCATACGATATCGTATACTATGAAATCACTCTGCTTGACAAGTGCCTGCCTGATCATTGCATCAATTGTTTACTCATACAAATCAATCTGTTTTTATAGGCCGCCGTCAAGACCTTGGACGAAAGCAATTCATCACTCAACACTAGTTCCCTACAAGCTGCAGCGGCGTCAGATCCTCATCACCAGCCACATACTCATCACGGCAGCAACAGTAACAACAGTTGGCGTGATCACAGCAACCACAACAACAATCACAATCACAGTCCTCAAGTACAAATTCTAAAGAAAAAACCGCAAGTGGAACGATTCAAGGGAGCCAAAAAACGAAATACCGACGATGACGATACGCATTCGCATGGATCACACGAAACTCATGAAACACATGGATCCACTTCCTCACTCAAACGAGCCGTGGTCGCCACGGGAGGGTCATTGTCTCTCAGCCCCGTTAGTCAGGCCAAAAAGGCAGCCTCGCCCAAGAAAACTGTCGTACAACATAACGCAGGACATTCCGTCGAATACCGATTCAACATTGACGATTTGGACGACGATAATGCTGACGACGAACAAGAAGGAGATTATGCCCATGGAACACTGCAACCCAATGGAACGGTCAAATTGTCACGACGACGTAGTAGTGGAAACAACAACAATAACAACAACAACAATAATAACAAGGGAAGCAGTTTGAGTCGACAAGCACAACAGCAACAATCATCATCCAACAACAATAATACCAACAACAAGTCCTCGTTACTGGCAGCGGCGTCTGGCGGGAGAGGAAGAGGTGGAGGAGGAAGAGGTCGACATAGTGGTGGTGGGGGCAGAGGAGGCCGTGGTTCTGGGAGAGGAGGTAGAGGTGGGCGAGATTCGGGGCACAAATCTGGCAGAGGATACCACAATAATAACAAGCCTGCTCCGGAAAGGTGGTAGATCACTGCGTATTGGAGATCGATTCGATTCATTCGCGCACTAACTATCCAGACTCTGGCAACAGCAACACTTCCTCCATTTCCGACTTAGCTAAGCTACATCAAACTAACTAAGCAAAAATGTTCACGACTTGCTTTTGCTGGCACTTCTAAAGGGCAATCACGTCACGTATAGCAGAACAGGAAATTCGCTGGATGCGGCCATGCATACCTCGAGAGTTCATTGGAAGCAGAGAACCAAAACGTCGGCGACGTCTCCAGCTGTGCAAAAAGCAAATCGCTGTAGGGCGAAAATGCGCACCGCCCACTCGGAAGCAGTCGAGTCGATCTCCGTAATCCGTATAGATGGCGGAGAAGAGGCAGCAATGACTTTTTGAGACAGGCCCGAATCCATTGAAGCAAATGATTCTTACAAAAGGGCAAACAACGAATTGATCATTAGCGCAAACAACGATTGATCATTAGCGCTCTGGTTTTACCGAACTCGGCGAAACCACAACTAATGTCGAAAAATCCCAGGCGACATTGAAGCAAAGATCCAAGGCACACCGCTTACTCTGATCATATCCGCATGCCCAAACAGACTGCTGCATACAACATACAAAAGATAAAAGGCAGGCAAGGGTAACACAAAGATATACGTTTCTGCTGTATCAACGATTCCTTTCATTCCCCCAGTACCATACACCTGATCAGGAGCTGAGACATTGTGCGGCCGTGGATGAGTATCAATCGAAAGGTTGATACCAATCGTAATCCCGAGCACTAGCTAGAGTTCCACAGCCGCTAGCCCCAGCAGTGGAGTTCCTGCAACAGGTAGCCCCAGCTCTGGAAATATCAAAATGGTTGGTCCTAGCCCCAACATTGCAATCCCTGCAATAGTAAGTAAGCCCCGGCACCCGAGATCCCACAACAGGTAAACCCCAGCACTGGAATTCTCAAATTGCTTGGTCCCAGCACTTGCCCCAGCACTGCAATCCATACAAATGTAGTCTCCAGCTCTGGAGGGTAGCCCCAGCAACTGCAATCCATACATTGGTGTCCTTTTCAGAAGAGGTCCACCCTTCCAAAAGACAGCTTTGGGATCGCTGATCAGTCCCG
>CAICTM010002499.1:0-14100 GCA_903772945.1 Seminavis robusta | reverse complement strand
TTGGCGTGTTGGGTCCCAGGTCGGTTCGTGCGTAGGTTTCGAGTGTTTTGGGGTCCTTTTGTTTGGTATCGTTCGGTGGTGTTTGTCTGGTATGGTAGTGTGGCTGTTGGTTTTGCTTTGCGTGGTTTGGTGCTGGCGCCCTCGGTTGGCGAGTCTCGGAGGTGAGGGCTGGAGTGGGGTCGTCACGGTCGCGAGTCGTGGTGGTGCGCCGTGTGTGGATGGTGTTTTGTGTGGTTGATGTGTTGAGGTCGTCGTGTGGCGGCCAGGATTTGTTCGGCGTGTGTTGGTTCGGGGGCTTGTAGGTGTAGGGGTGGGACCCATTCTACGCTGTCGTGATTGGTGTTTTTGTTGGTTTCCGTCCCGTAGGTTGTGCATCGGTGTGTGATTGCGGGTGCGAACGTACGTCTTTTCCTTTTGGTGCCCAGGAGCCGCGTTTTCCGGATGGTTCGTGGCTGAGGACGCGCATGCCGAGTGGAGCGATGGGGGTTGCGTTGAAGTCGAATCGGCCGTGGAGTGCTTCATAGGCGGACAGTTTGGGGTTGCGTCGACATGGTCGAAGGAGATTGAGGGTCATCTCGGCCTGAGGTAGGAGCTCACACCAAAGGTTCATTGGGAAGTCTGGATCGGTAGTAGCGAGGACGGAGAGGAAGTGGTTCTTGAAGGTGCGGATGGCCCGTTCGGCAGCGTTGCGTCGATGGGTGTTGGGTGGTACTAGTTGTAGTCGTACGGTGTTGGTAGACAGAAAATTCTTCAGCGTGGAGGAGCATTCGTTGTCGAGCGTGTAGAGTTGGGGTTTGTGCCCACGGTGGACGAGCATATCGTGGATGTCCTTGTAGGCGGCGAGAATGGTGGGGCCCTTGCGGTTGGGTAGTGGCCGGACGATGATGTTGTTAGAGTCGTAATCGTACAGGAGGAAAATGTATTGGTGACCTCGGTAAGATGGGACGGGGAAGCGGCCGGTTTGGTCGCTGAAGATCTTACCATCGTCGGTGTTCCAGATTGCTGCATAGCATTGATGCGTCGGTTGTTGCAGAGGGATTTCATCATTGTCGATGCTTGGTTGGATTGGAGAGTTTGGTTGGTGGGTGTTTTCGATTTGCAGGAATGGAGATTGTGGTGATTTTGGTTGGGTGGAGTGTTTGTTTTTTCGTGTTTGGTCGAGGTGGCCCTTGGCAGTTGCTACTGTCTTAGGCGTCCAACGCTTGAGTGTCGCGGCTGTCAGGCCTGGGAATCCATGCACGAATCCTTTTTCAAGTGCTTGGAGGAGCGTTGTGGTGTTCGGAGAGCCAAGCGACGCATGTGCGAAGCGGACGAGCTGGATTCGTGTGTCGGTTGAGCTGTGATTTGCAGCATGTGGATGAGTGTCGGTACATGTGCTGGAGGAATCGTGGGAGGCGGCCAGGTCTGGTGGTGTTGTCTTTGGTTCTGGGATTGCCGCTGAGTGAGGGCATGGGAGCATGCCGGGAATGTTTTTCGGAGTTGTTGTTGTTGTGTTTGTTGTGTTGGGATTGCGTGGTGAGGGGAGGTGTCAGTCGGTAGGTGCCACAATCCATTCGTGGTGCAATTGCGGTAGCCTTTGAGTATGGTTGTGTCAGTTGGGTTGTCTGTTATGGTGAGATCTGTGCTGGTGAATGTGGCGGTGCAGTCGGTATCACAAATTTGCCCAATCGATATTAGATTGCTATCGAAGTTGGGGAACAGTTTGATTTTGGTTGCTGCTGGAGGTAGGTTGGCCATGGCCAGTTCGGCGGTGTGTGTGTTGCGTTCGTATGTGTTGTTTGGCATCTTGACGGCGATCGGGTTGGGGTCCGGTTGCTTGTTGCGCATGGTGGTGTCTCTGGTGGTACCGTAGTGTTGGTCGGTGCCTGTGTCTGCTATGTTTGTGGTGAGGCGATCGGTATTCGTGTTGTTGGTCTGGTTACTGTCATTACTTTTACTAATTTTACGATTATTTTTTAACGACTCCTCTCCTTCTCAGGGAGTGAGAGTGCTGGTGCCACTGCCGGTTGTGCTGTCGGTAGTGGTCGTGTCTGTATCGTCAGTGGTGGCACTGTTGGCGGCGTTCTGGTCGCGGTTGTTGGGGCGACGGGTTCCGTTGTTGTTGGGTTGGAACTTGAAGATGGCGGTTTCGCCGGGCTTGCGTTTGACTTGGCAGCGTCCGCCAAGCATGTTGAACTGTGTTGCCTTTTCGAACGTTGTGGTCTTTGTGGCGGTTGCGACAAGTGAGACTGGTGTGGGTTAGGTCCCATTGGACTCCGTGGGTCCAGCAGTAGGCCATGGCGTTGCCGGCCATGTCTTTGACAAAGTATGGCGCTGCTGTTGGTGTTGGCATTGTTGGCTTTATGCTGGTCGTGGAAGCCTGCTTGTTTGGTTGTGTGGAGCGGAGCGTTCGGGTTGGCCGGCGCAAGAATGCGGAAGTTGGTCCCATGTTTCGGTCGCTCGGCTTTGTTTGCGCCATTCTTTGAACTAACGAAAAACGCCGCTGTTTCCAATTTTTAAGTGCAGAGGATGGAAGGCTCTTTCATGATGTTGTTCATGGTCGCGTGCGAAGGACGCATCGTGATCTGATGGAAGAAGCCGGTCGATGGGCGTGTTGGTTCCATTGGGCATTCAGCGGTCGATGTTTGTCAAGTCGTCATGTGAGGGTCCATACTGTCTGAGGGGACAATGAGGTCATTGTAACGCATTGGAGTACTCTATCGTCGGGACTTGGAGCGACTGTATAGACTTCGACGGCTTCCATGGTCCTTGCGTAAAGGCCTTTTCGGTGGAATTGAAGACTGGAATCGGTGAGGCATACTGTGCGAGACCAAGCGCGGATTTGGGTCCGGTGCTCCCACAGGGACATCTGGGCGGTCCTGGATGGATGGGCGACCCATGGTGTTCCGGCTACTGCAGGCCTTCATGAACCTGTCTAGGGGTAGACAGAGGCAAGTTCCTCATGTGCCATTGCCTGCGGAGCTATGATCTGACGTCATGTCTTTGTTGCTTTTCTAGGCGTTGATTGCCGGCGGGGGGGCGGCCAGTGAGCTGGGAGGAGTGTATGAAGTCCGATCGATCATACTGTGGTCGTCAGGTGGTAGGTGCGTGTGCTGGGTGGGTTGATGAGATCAGAGCCGTGATTACCGGGCTTGTCGGTAACCGGGGTTAGGAATGCTTCTAACTATTGAAGTCAATAACTCTATAGGGTTAACGGAGGTTAGAAACAATTATGAGCATTGGCTTGGGCGTCCCTTCAAAGCCCGTTGTCATTGGTAAATGACCGTTGGGGATCTGCCGGATCTACATCTATGTGACGGTCCCGCGAGCCGGCCAGTCAGGCTGGTTGGCTTGGTGGGACGTGCTTCTGGTGGATATAAGGGTCAATGTCGCAGTGGTATTGGGACTTTAACACCAGGTACAGTAGTTCTTTTCCTCTTCGTCCCCCATGCTTCACGTCTCTCCACTGTGTTGGGCCCCAACTACCATAACGGCACGGTACGGATAATAAGGATTTGATTTCATCATTCGCAATCTAGCTTCTGAGGATGGTTTCAAAAGAGACAATTTATTTACATGCGGGGGGGGATTTTTTCTGGGAGCTAAGTGAATGTACAAACCCTTGATGTGGCAATGAGAAAGTGGAATGAAATTCAAATCAGACCCCTTCCATCTGTCTCCATTACTGCGCCCACTTGGTCACTGTTACTGAGGGATGGTTCCTGTCTTTTTGCAGGTGACTTCTTGTCGTCGCTGCCCAAAAAGACGTTCATTTGCTTTCCTTGCGCCACGCCTTGGGCCGGGTTATCAAGTCTCTGTCGTTTGGATGCGGTTTCACCTTCATTGAATATATTGCATCTCTTGGGCGCCGCTGGCCGTGCTGGAGCATCTCCTGCTATAGCAACGTGACCATACTGCGTGTTTTGTGGTTGAGTGGATGTGGTAATAACACCCGTCAAAGATGAGCCTCCTGGGGTATTTGTCGTCACCTGCTCTTTCAGTTGTTTCACATCTGTGCCAAGTGTCCTAACAAGCGTTCCCATTTGCAATATGATCTGTTCTTGTAACTGAAGTTTACCAGTAAGTGCTTGAATTTGCTTTTTCTTGTTGCCGAGCCGTGTTTGTAGATTGCTTTTGTTGTAAATCAAGTCTACAAGAAAGTGCTTGAATGTGACGTTCTTGAAACAGCACCACCTCAGTCAATGTTGGCACAACTCCTTGTTGCTGATGTTGGCCATCACCATGGTTCGGGGTGGTTGTCCGGTGACGCACCAATTGCTGTTGTTGGCCTTGTATGTTGCTATTCGCCCGTTGGCGCAATTGATCCAAAGCTCAAGATGAGCCAATTCCTGTCCTCCCCTTGATTGATCGTTGCTGTTACTGTTTTGGGTTGTATTCTTGCTGTGGATTGCATTCTTGTTTTGCACTCTATTCTTGTTTTGGAGGATTCCTGTACCATCATGGACTTCCTGTTGCTGTTGTTGTTGACGAAACTTGCTGGCTAGCTCATCAATTCGTGTCCGAATTTGGCGGCGTTGGGATTCTGCTGACCATTGTTAGCAGTGTCGCGCCCTTCTGGTTGTTGGGACTGTGCATGTTGGTGCCTCTGAGGGGGGCCTTGAGGAGATGCTTGCTGTGTGTGGGCAGTCTGTTGTTGTGGTTCGCTCCGCTGAGCCACAGCAGTAGCTCCTGCAGTAGGAGCAGGCTGTCGCCCACTTTCAATTGCCGACACTTGGGCTTGGTTCTGCTTTAACGAAACTCTGATAAGCTCATCGTTTAGCTGCTTTTGGACAGTCTGTTGTTCTGCTATGGCATCTCGTGTTACCCGAACCCTCACTGCACCGGTGGAGATTAACAAAGAAACAGTCTGTTGTTGTGGTTCACTCCTCTGGGCCACAGCATCGTGGACTTCCTGTTGCTGTTGTTGACGAACCTTGCGTGCTAGCTCGTCAATTCTTGTTCGAATTTGGCTGGCGCTGGGATTCTGTTGGCCATTGTTAGCAGTGGCATGCCCTCCTTGTTGTTGGGGCTGTGCATGTTGGTACCCCTGAGGTGGGCCTCGAGGAGATGCTTGCTGTGTGTGGACAGTCTGTTGTTGTGGTTCACTCCTCTGGGCCACAGCAGGAGCAGACGGGTGCCCACTTTCAATTGCCAACACTTGGGCTTGTTTCTGCTGTAACGAAGTTCTGATAAGCTCATCGTTTTGCTGCTTTCGGTTGCTGTTGGCCTTAGAGGAGAAGACGGCCTTTGTATGTAACCCTTGGATCCTTTCTTTCTGTTGTTGGCGAGGCACGTTGAGAGTTTGAGGATCTCTTCTTCCACGGCCTTGTCTTCATCGGGGTGTAAAATACTCGTTAGTTTAACAAACTATGGCCACGGAGTGGCTTTTGTGACGCGGGCAATTGGTGGGGAAGCCCCCACCTAGCTGAGTCGTCATCTACTTATTTGCCCAATCAACATGACCTCCAAAAGTCCACTGCCCAACGATGGAAGCCAGCACCAAGTTTAAATTGATAGTAATCAAGACCAGAGTGCCCTGGTAGGGGTGATGAGCACCTGATAGGGAACCTGCAGCGCAAATCCTGGGTTACGGAGGGCTTACACAGGATTTTTGTCGGTATTGAAACCATAATTTCACCAAGGGACCGTGATGACCAGTTAGATTCCAGACCAAAGAGTGCTCGCCAGTAAGTGTGTCTGGGTGACCAGGTCCCAAACTGTGGCAAGGCCTTGGCTGCAAGGCAAGATGCCAGCAGGGCCGTAGGAGGTGGTACTCCTCAGTTGGACCAGAGCAGGGTGTCCCTCCATGCACAAATAATTGTTAGATATGGCAACACAGCGCAGAAATGGGGTCAGGAACACTGGTCAGTGTGTGGTTCCCAGGAGGGGGCACAGTGGGTGCTGGAGTGTTGTGGGGCTGTTCGAGGGGTTGTTGAGTCAATAGAAGGAGGATAAGGGGCACTGGAAGTGGGCTGTGCCAGGGGCAGGGGGGAGATCCTGTTGGTGTTTGAGTGTTGTTGTAGGAGTTGGGATGTAGCATGGTTGAGTGTGTGTTGTAGGATAGAGGCGTGCCTCTGTTCAAGGGTGAAACAAAGGGGATCCTCCCCGGATAGGTAGGGTGTGATTCGGAAGGGTGTGATCCCAAGATGGCTGCATGCTCTAGGAGCTGTTGGCTGATCATCTGGGAGTGGTGTTGTGTAGTTGCGGAGGATGGTGGATGTGGTTGGTTTGGTGAAGTGTGGGAGTGGGGAAATGGTCCTGGGGAGGAGGACCTCGGGCTTGGGTTTGAGTGAATAGTGGGTAGACATGGGGAAGTTATGGTGGGTGGTGTGGTGGGTTGGTGGGAGAGTTGTGTATCCTGGATATTGACTGTAGTGTCGTTGCTTCAACGCAAGCAATGGAGGTTGCTTGTGAGGTGGCGAGATGATTGATGTAGAAGGTGTATTCAAGGGGCAATGCACTGAGGCACTGGTAATCAAGGTTTATATCAAGTTTGTTGGGTTGTTGTTTGCCACTGGATCAAAGGTGTGGCCAAGTCTGTGTAGTATACACTACCTGCGGGAAGATGTGTATCAGAGCCAAAGTGTAGGGATTCTTTCAGGGGAAACTGGAGAAGTCACGCTATAGCCAGTAGAGGCAGTGGTGGGGGATCAAGGGGTTTGTTGGTTGATGGCTGTGTACTGTTTGACTTGTTGTCTCAAGGCTGGTACTCAATCTGGTGAAGGATACCACAGATTTCAGCAGAGAGTCAAGCAAGATGTGGAGAGGGTACTCGATTCAGTGGAACTGTGGAAAGTCACTGGAGAGTCACTCAACAATCAATGAGAGAGAGATAGAGTCATACCCCACACCCGCAGTTCTGTCTGGGGCTCAATCCTTTGGAGTTCCAGCACTCAGTAGGAGAGCAGGGCAGTAGCAGAGAGGTGGCTGTTTCAATGGGTGTTGCACAATCTAGCCAAACACGCTAGAGGGGCAGCTTTTGTAGTGTTTGTCGGTGAGATCCTTTGGAGAGAGCTGGTATCCCAGGGAGGGGCTGGAAACTAGCAAATTCAGCCAAGCCTGGAGATACAAGAACTCAAGTCCTTACAGGAACTCTGTTGTTGTTTGTTGTTCCTCTTGGAGAGAGTTAGATATCAATGTATGAGTGGTAACAGTAGCAGGTGTCGATCAGTCAATCAGTCTGTATAGGGATAGGACTGGTTGGATCAGTAGGATCAGTTCCAACAAGGACGTCGGGAGAAACCACTAGTGGCGGTGAGAAAGTAAGAATACAGGTGTAATTCTCTTCTGGGTGGTCACTGCAGGTATCTCGTGAAGTCCTTCTTGATGATAGAGGCTGTCGTTCGATCCGTACGGAGGAAGAGGTACGGAGAAGAGGTACGGTCGCGCGATTCGGGTGAGTCAGTTGCCTTAGGGGTAAGGTTAACTGATCCTGCGGAGGGAGATGGATCGTTCGAAGAAAGGAGGAGCGACAATGGGATTTCTTCGGCCGTCAGGAGCTTAGTTCAGAAAGCAACAATGACACGTAGTTGTTTTCTGTACTGTGCTGTGGAAGCCGGAGACTTCTTCTTGTGGTCAATTCTTAGGATCAGTTCCAACAAGGACGTCCCAGAGTGGCGGTGAGAAAGTAAGAAATACAGCTGTGTTTCTGTTCTCGACGGTCACTGCAGGTATCTCTGAAGTCCTTCTTGATGATAGAGAGGCTGTCGTTCGATCCGTACGGAGAAGAGGTCGGAGAAGAGTACGGTCGCGGGAAGTCGATTCACGGAGTAGCGAGTCTTGGATCGATTCGATTCAGAGATCGATTCGATTCGCGATTCGATTCGAGTCAACGTCACCGGTTGCCTGAGGGTGAGGTTAACCGAGCCTGTTGTTGTGGAGGAAAAGATCGATCGTTCGAAAAGAGGATCGACAATGGGATTTCGATGGCCGTCAGGACGTGCAGCGAGAAAACAACAAATAGATATGGGAGTTGTTTTCTGTGCTGTTGCTGGGGAAGACCGGTGCTTCTTGTGTTCAATTCTTCCAACTTGGCCGTCGGGGTCGAGAATAGAAAACCCGCCCATCTCGTAGGATTTCAATTGGGATGGCTGTTCTAATCTGAACCGGGGAAGGCCGCTTTGATAGTCGCTTGATAGGAGAGGTGCGCTTGATAGGAGATAGGAGGTATCGATCCGTTTCGGCTTGAAGGGGTTGTAAAGAGAGGAAGAAAGGATGTATGTTTTCCGTGATGACGTTGAGTGGATTCCTATAGTAAAACAGTACTCTTCAACAAATAACAGATAACAAGCTCCTGAGGTCCTTTCGCTCGTTTCAATGCTTCTAATGGTGCTAATAGGTAGTGTAATGGTATAGGTATGACCGATTGGTTGTGTTGCTATTAGTGTTGTTGTTCTTGTAGTGACAGATCCAGAGTGGAAGCGCTTCGGTTTTCGGCTTCCCTTGAAAAAGTACGGCCTTGTCTTCATCTGTGTCATCCTGTGAATGATCAACGTAGTCTTCGTCTGAGTTATCGTTGGCACGCACCGCCTCCTTGGAATTGTTTCTACTAGTAGTTGATTGATGCTTGCTCTGTGCTGGATTATTGGGCTGTTTGTGTGATGATGTTTTCTCTTCAATTACTTCATCAAGCTCTGCTTCTGATAGATCTTCTTCATCACCATCTTCGTATTCCACAGAATAGTTCTCTCCATTGAAATCCACCACTTTCCCGCGGAACCATCCGTGTCCAGGAAAGTGCTTTCTCACTTTGGTTCCGTTTGGATACTTTGGCTTTTGTTGCTCGTCTTCCTTTTTGGCCTCATTGGCAGTACTATGATACTGGTACTGGTACTGCTAGTATCATTCGCCTGCACCTCGCGGTAAAAAGCCCATTTTGATTGAAAGGGAGTAAAACTGACGATTTGACTTAGGCATAAATGACTTTCAAAGGAGAATAGTCTGATAATTGTCTGAAGAGAAACCATCCTTCCATCAGACAGTGGTGAGATAACTGTCAGACGATTGTCAGACAATCACTAAATCTTTCTTCAGACAATCGCTAAATCTTTCAGACGATCGCTGGTTACTCTTAGCAATATTCGGTACTGCGTTCAACTGAGTACTAGATGTTCCGAGTCATCGCCAATAATCGTCTGAAAAAGTGGGGACTTCGCCAATAATCGTCTGACAGAAACTGTCTGACAGATTTGTCTTAAGACAGTTGTCAGATGATTATAAGCTAATTGTCAGATGATTAGAGTCATCGTCTTATGACTGTCTGATATGACTTAAGCACCTTGAAATTCACTCTTCAAAAATCCAGTTTTTACACAAATAAAGAACCAATTGGAGACCTTTACCTCGTGGTGCTGTTCCTGGTTCTACTACTCCTTCTTGATCATTCCTGATTTCCCACCGTTAGTTGCGCTACTACTGTCACTGATGTCACTGATGGTGGAATGATCAGGGCGATGAAATTAGCAATAGGAGCCTCTATGGGTGCGCCACAGCTGTGCTGGTTTAGTCGGATGGAAACAATGCTTTTGATCGTGTACAGTCAATCAGTACACACAGCATTGCAGCCATGTGACAATTTGTATATAGCTGAGGCATGCCTATGTGTTCCAGAGCATACATAGCCTTCAGCCTAGATACATTGGAATGATCAACACCAACAGTCCTCTCCAAGGACCTCCAACAGTGGATACCCTCTCCAAAAGAGCCAGTTCTGTCAACTGGAGTGAAATCGTGGTAATGGTGTTTTTAGCTTATAGTAAGAAAGATAGTAATGAAAGAGTAACCCTGAGACCCAGTAGCACCCTCAGCCCTGCAGTAGATAGATTCCTGTGTGGTATGTGCTAGGGCAATGTAACCAGCTCCCCAAGTACTTTGAAGTAGTAATTGGGTAGCATTGAACCAGCTCTCTGAGCTGGCCTTTCAGCCAGTGGAGGAGATCTCCATCATCTAGAGATCTCCCTCCCAGCTCTTGTGTTCCTACAACTGAGCATCTTGGCAGATTCTTATAGGATTAACATAGCCGTATAGCAACACAAGAGTGGCTAGCAGTGAAGAAGACAAGTGGAAGCCTCGAACGACAACAAAATCGCGCCGCGAAACCAAAACGACGACCGACAACTCGATTCTCGTCGGTTCGAGGAAGTATCCAGTGGTCCACCTACCAAGTCAAGGGTGGCTGACAAGCTGGTGTACTTACCTTCTTGTTAATCGGCCTAGTTCGAACGACCGATAACGGAATAGACGGCATATCATCATTGTCGACTTTTCGTACGGAAGATAGCGATTTCCCAGTCGTGCTTGGAGGAGGATACTAGGAAACGAACCGGTACTCACACGGTACTCACAGAACCGGTACCGTACCTCTTCCGAGTGACGTACTTGTTGAACCTCTGTTCCGAAAGCAAGCCGACACGAAGATCCTCTTCGATCCTCACAATCTCGAGGAAATTCCGAACTCTTCGAAGGAACCCGGAAAGCCTCGAAGATACGGATCGTTCGTCCAGCCTATTACAGTACTCGGAGCAACACGACAACACCTTTCGAACTGTTAACATGGTATCCAAGGATAGTAGACAATAAGTTTCTTGAAGGTTCAGTTCCAATACCCAAGTAGTGGACTGGACCTCGCTGAAACCCTTCCTCAGGTACAGCGGTAGTCAGGCAGCTCAGGGAGCCTCGTCGTGCCTCAGGAGTATTCCAACACCTCCAGTAGGCACCAAACCAAGGACTTGGTCCCGTCAGTCAGACAGGAGGGCCAGCAGAGCTCTCTGCTGGACCCTTTGGGCCAGCTCACCTCAGGAGCTGGGGGCCTTCGTTATTCAATCGTGCAGTGGCAGTCTGGGAACAGTACTATCTGCTACCTCCTACTGCTTCTGCCTGGCCTCAACAGGATGGGTATCAACTGCTGCGGTATCAAAGGGGCTACAAGCTAATCAGGATCGGTCTCAATCTTTCGTACTATTTTCTTAACTATGATGGAAAGGACGATCCTTTCTTGCTGCTTTGGCTGGAGATAAGCCAACTGTGCATGCTGGAGCTGTAGGCCAGCATAGCTGTTGGAGCTATCTCTGACGGGATCCAGAGCTCTCGCTCCTAAAAGTTATCGCTCCCCACGAGTGCGTATGGATCCGCTCTCATGGGAATGCCACGATATACGACTAGTTACTACCTAACTATCTACAAACTCTCCCCATGAATGGAACATCCATGGGCCACTCAGCATCGACTGCTAGTGGAACACAATGCGAGATGGGGGATCTCAACTGTGGAGGGACTTGCACATGGTTGGTTGGTTGCTGGACCAAAGGTAGGCAAGTGGTTGCCTGGTTCATCAGCTTTGCCGGACTTGTAGGCATCGGCTTAGCTGGTTGTTGCCATAGTTCTGCACTACAGCACTACGCTAAAAGCTAGTGTAAAGATCTTTCGAGTGTTTTGAGTTTGAAGAGAATGAAAAGTTATGAGAGATTAGAAGCTATGAAACTAATCAATGAGAGGATCCCAATCAAAGGATCGTAGTGCAATACACGGCTCTTAGCCTTATTCGCGACTCGATCCTAGATAGGGTTTGAGTTCGACTCATGACTGAGTCTCTCGTGAAATAGTCATTGAGACAGGGTTTCTCATGACCGCTCTAGTCATACTAGGTTGATGATGAAACATCGCTCTAGATATTTTAGCGCGTGGAGTATTCCACGCACTAGATAAATGCTAGACAATCTTCACGCGTTCCGTTTTTGGATCGTGGAGTGAGTAGGATTGCTACCGCAACCTACTCTATCACACTTTACAGTCTCCCGCGGGAGTTCAGATCTACGATCCTTTGATTGTGATCTCTCTCGTTGATTAGTTTTCATAGCTTTCTAATCCTCTCATAACTTTCATTCTCTCAAACTCAAAACACTCGAAAGATCTTTACACTAGCTTTTAGCGTAGTGCATTTTGTTAACAAACACAATAGCTTTCAGCTACCCTCAAACTATTCCTCACCATGAAGATTGCCAAGACGCATACACAGCTTTCGAGTCTAAGCTGCGTGACAAACCAATCCTTCCTCTCATCGACCTCGATGATGAATGCGAAATCGACGATTCTCGCTCTACCACCTACAAAACTTCTACTATTCCAGCAGATGCTAACAGTGCCAAGTACACCTTCAAGGTCCAAATCATTAATGGATCTGAGACCCCACGTCAGACCATCAAGTGGGCTGGACGTATGGGAAGAGTCTTCGTCGGGCTTGCCATTGCTACGCCTGACGACAAACATAACTCCTCAAGGAGATGACTTCTAGCTCTGCCAAGAGAGTTACGAATCTAGCTGTGCAGGCCACCGTGAAATACGTTGGAATTGCCTTGCGCCAGATTGCAGTCAACGCGATCCTCTCCACGCGACATACGTGGCGGTGAAGACGAAGCCACTTTCCAAGCACGTTTCCAGGCTGCCTGGAAACGGAGCAGCTCAGCCTGCTTTGGACGACGCTGACATTACGTGTTGGCATAAATGCCTGTATCGAAGCGGGTCTGTCCCTACAAGGCTCTGAAGAAGCAGAAACGCTTCATTGCGTCGCAAGATGCGTAAGCCTGCGATATGTCTACTCGGCTTATGTCAACACCTCAGTCGGATGAACACCGAGAACTTCCTCGTCTACCACCTTTTGGACCCAACCAAACATTGAACCATGACGAAGTCATGACATTGTTTGTCATGGAATTCCACGCGCGTGGATGAAAGAGATGACGAACACGACTTCGATCCTTTCTCAGCTCCTATCGGAGAACCATTGGATTCTGCGAACGCATGGAATCCTCCGAGACTTTGACAAGGGCGGTGATAGCCAAGCAAAGCTCCTCGAAGAAGAACAACAGCAAGAAGTACAATCTACCGCAACAACGACACCTCTTCCAAGAACGAAGAAAATGGTGCGACTACCACGAGTCCAGCACTCACCAACACTGCTGACTGCATGACTTTGAAGAAGCTCAAGGCCAATCTCAGTCCTCGTCTGACAACGGATAACAAGGCACGTACAACAGAAACAAGACTTGGAAACCAAGTCCGACGACGCCAATACCTACACCAAGAAGGAATCTCTGTCCTCATGAAGAAGGTTTCCAACGCTGCGGTCAAAGGCTGATCGCAAGAAGAAAAGCGAATGCAACCATGTTGCCAAGCGCAAGTCAGACAACTCCGACAACGAGGCGACTCCTCTGTGGATCCATCAACATGATGACAAGAAGATGGCTGCTGTTGAAAGGCGCTTGCCGAATTCGACTTCAATCATTCGATGAGAGATCTCCGTCTGAGGATTAGGCCAGGATATGATTCAACGGAACCATGTTTCCGATTTTTCATACCTAAGTGATGAAGATATCCACTAAAATAGTAAACAAAGATTGTTTGCAACTAACGAAGTCTACGGCAAATTAGATAATTGCCTAGTAAGCTGCCAACTAGACACTGACGATCTGTTCTAGCATCGTTAACTCTCGTCCATGGCAATCAACTCATCAACGTCGCACGACAAGAAGACCTTGAAACTATCGTCTATTTAGATTTAACAGACGAGCGAAAGGGAAACGAAAACCCGTTACACTCTGTTGCTTACTGGATACAAAGCATCCGGAACTTTAATTGCTCAAACTCATGCTAAGAGTTTACTCATGAAGAATCATGGGGGCGTCCAAACATTAGACATTGCTTCTACTGTAAAGGAATTGAGACCCCGCACGGAGAGTAAGGGCACACTCGCATTCCTGAGTTCCACGATGGTAGAATTATCAAGTGGATTTACACGTCACCAAGAACTTGGGGCGCAAGACGGATCATAGGTCAAAACTCTCTGCGATCTAAGAATCAAGTTTGATTTCACTACCATGTCATTGGGGTGGAACCATGCATTTTCCCGGCGAAAGAGAGCAACACCAATAGAAAGGAGAACTTCTCCATTTCCGATTCTGCAGCTGTCAGCGACAATGCAAATAGTCTCAAGAAGATTCTTGATACGACGTACGAACAAATAGGCTTAAGGCAGATATGCCAGAGTCGAAATCCGTTAAACAAGGAGGAGCAAGAACTGCCTCATATTTCAACCAAGTGCTTCGACCCAGTCGAGGATACTTTGGA
>CAICTM010002498.1:0-14102 GCA_903772945.1 Seminavis robusta | reverse complement strand
AGAATTGTTGCAGTTTCTCTCTGTTCGGGAAAGCTTCCAGGTTGCTTTTTTCAAGGTACCCATTGCTCCCTTTCCTTTTGCTGATCTTGTTATTTTGTTCGGTGGTGTTTGCCCATCTGGTAGCCTTTTCACCCCCTTTTCACCCCTTTCACCATGAGGATCTTTTACGGTGATCCTCTTTTTTTGGTGACTCAGTAATGCTCTATTTGGATTAGCGTTAACAATCTGGCATTTTGATATTCCCACTCTTTTCCTATTCTTATCTCGTTTTAGCTCGTTTTAGTTGAAACTTGGGCACCTGCAGGTCCCATTTAGGTAGGTAACGCCTCTGCCATTAATAGCCCCTCTGTGCAGAATCTATTGTTGTTGGGAATGCATTCTTCATTGTCTGACCATCAAAACGCTCGCGCGCGATGTGAATTCTTTTTAGTAGACAATGAATTAACGGTTGGATACACCAATGGCACAAAGGGTAACATACCACGTACTGAAGTTGTTTTCCCTGCCAGTAGTAGATTGTAAATTACGTCACTTCCCAACCTGGATCACCGGTTGCCTAATTGGAACCTTGGACTTGGTTCGGAAGGAGAGGTGGGGATGTGCTTCCCAAACGAGACCTGAGGTCTTGTTTTCAGAATTACCTACAATTGCGCTTCTTAGATGGGGGGTGCTCCTTCCCCGCGCAAAGCGTAAGCCTCCTTGCCCGCCTGCTTTGCTGCGTTTCCACGTAGGGCAGCCAGGGGACAGCCGGTCCCGCCGTGGAGGATGTCTCGCATTTCTGGCAGAGGGCGATTCCCGAGGGACAGCTCCCCTCCCGGGCTCCTTCTGCTCCTCCAGCCTGCGTGAGCAAGGAGTTTACTTTCTTGTCCGTGAGCTTGAGATGTAGCCAGTCGCTTTCATATCCATCGCGGAGGGTGACATAAAGCTGGCATAGGCTAAGAGCCGTGAAGTGGCATTGGCCGAATGATGCGCCACTTCTTCACATAGTATCGATGACCGTGTTGGTGGCGTTCCATCCTTGGCTGGACGACAGCTGAATGAGATGATCAAGGAACGCTTTGTAATACTTGATCCCCTTGCAGTTGAGCGTGGCCACGTATCCCTCGCTGCTCCAGGTGTCGGCGAGGCTCAGCGGATAATCGTTCCTGACGAGGATGGTGCGTTTTTGCTCGATGGCCCGGCGCAGGTGTTGTTCCTCCACTTCTTCCACATCCGCTTGAGTTCCCGTAGGTCTTCGTCGTTCTTGCAGGTTGTGACCGAGTTTCGGGAAGGCTGCTGCCATTTGAGGTCGGGGGCACTTCCTCGTCGTCGACAGTTTGCGACTGACGGCGCGAAGAGTAGAATCTCTGATACTCGCTGTGTAACATCGTCGCGTTCGCCGGTCTGTGTCTTACCTGGTAGGGACAATACATCTAGCATGGTATTGCCCAATGTTTGGCCGTTCGCGGACTGAATCCTTCTGGGGCCAAACCTTTAGCGAGAGCTGCCGTGCCTTCCTTAATGGGGATACTGTAGATCGCGTCCTTGTCCTTGGTAGACGGTCCTTTCCGAGAGCATGGTGGGCGGGCCGGCTGGGTTACGTACCACTCGACTTTTGGCGGGCTCGGGGCTTCCCATCGCCGGATCTCGTCGGGGGCCGGGGCGTTGTCAGCCGTGTGGGCAGTTCGGCACTCACCCACTCCCATGCTTCGGCGGCCGTGTTGCGGGCACAGGCAAGAATCCTGTCACTGGCGAACGGCTGCATCTCGCGCTGTTCGTTGACCACTCCGTATGCTCCGTTGATTCCGTTCACATACCCGTACCAAAAGCGGCTGGTTGGACTGGATGGTACTCAGGGGAGAAGCTGGGTGTCGGCGGAGCCGTACCGTCGCTTGTCCCCGGGTGCCTATCGTCGAAGTCCTTCCTGCGAGCTTCGGCAGCGAGTGCTTGTTCAATGCGTCGCTGGACTTCTGCCTCCTGCTTGTATTGGCGGTTTCAGCGGCTTTTGCTCGTTGGGCTCCGGCTGCCTCATGTTCACGTAGCAGTTTCTGAACGGCCATCTGGTGGCCCGTTCCTGCTCGTAGTTGGCTGCCGCGAGCCACTTCTCTTCTTGGGCGGTCTCTTCCTTTGCCCGTTCCTGGGCGGCCAGATCCGAGATCTTTCGTGCCCTTTCCGCTTCGTTCAGCGAGCCTTCGGGGGTCGTCTTGCGGGCGGGGATCTTCTGTTGACTGGGGATGGGCGTGCTGAAAGATCCACCGGTATCGCTCGAGAAGGTCCCAGCGAGACCGGGGACTTCTTCGCCTTCGAACGAGATCGACCCTCCTCGTCCCTTGGTGCTTCCACTCGAGAAGGCTCGTTTTGCGTCGGGCGATCCCATGTTTACAGTTTCCACCTTGAGCCCGGGAGAGCGTTCAGCGGGTCCTTCCTGAAGCGCGGCGTCATCCTCCGCTCGCTCTTTGGCTTTGAGGGCGGCCGTCTCATTATGGGCAAGGGCGGTGCTTGCGATTCCGTCAAAGTACTTGCCATTGCGTCTAAGCACCCCTTCAAAGGAGTACCCTACCTGGTTGGAGTGGGTGGCCCCTCGGTGGCCGCCTCGGTTACAGTCGACCCCACGGTCACTGAAACAGACGTAGACGGTAACCTTCATGACGAATCGGGCTCGGCAAAACGCTTCCTCACACACTACTCGGCCGGTGTGCAAAACCCCCATCTCCCACCGGACCCTAAGGAATCACACTGTGTGACCCGCCCTGGCGTCATCAAACTCTAGTCCATGCTTACTTTTCTGCAGAGTAAACTTGGAGAGGGAGGCGGTCTCTGTCGGGCAACAATACTTTTTCAGGTTGCGGACGCTCACACTAATTACCCCCCGTCAAAAAGGAAAATTGGTGTCGGGCGGCTGCAACTCTGGTCAGAAAAAGTGTGAACCTGATTTGTAGCCGCCCGATTAGTAGTCCTTCTAGCTAGTCATCAACACCACATAGGCACACCACCTGTGCACCCGACACTTCGGTCCGCCACCTCATCCTTGGATGGGTGGCTCTCCCGGATTCCTGTCCGTCAGTCTCCTTATGGTCGGCTCCCTGTTAACTCATACTCTCCGTTCTGTAGAATCTATTCATTCCCTGTCTGGGAAGGTGGGCGTTTTCACATGTTTTCCAAACAGTGTATAAATGCAAATTTTGAGCACGGTTTCTAATGTTTGGTAATTCTGTACATTTAGGTTTTCTAAACTAAAAAGCTTGGAAAAAGTCAAAATCCTTGCTCAATTTATTACAAGAAATAGATTATCCATGTCTCGGAGAAAAAACAAAATCCATGGACTAGCCAGTCGACGTACGTTACCGGACCACAACCCTTGTCATCATTGAAGACAGATGCAAAATTTTAATAATAACATTCTTTCAGAAAAGAGATTGCCTGGACCATTATTGAACCAGCCCTCTAATCCCTGCCACTACGGGCTAGAATTATTGGAGGGTGCTGCTGCTGATGCCAGCCAGTGGCCAGGAACAAGTGCGTGAAGTGGTCGCCGACTTTGCCTTTTCCAGCCACGGTAACATTCTTTCTTTGACTGCCTGCTTTGGAGGTACCTTCCGCTCTCTAACTCCTCCTCTCTGTGTTACTGGTACATGTATGCTTGTCCTGGCCGGTTGTCGAAGTCCAGGCACCCACCAGGCAACTGTTTCCTCTTTTGTTGCCTGGATTGGCTGTTGCGTTTCTCACCTTCCATAGCCCGCTAGGTCATAGTACGAGTAAAGGCAACGAGGCCAAGGCGACAGTGTTTTGACTGGCCCAATCCATGCACTCAGCCATTTGATTGCTGTAACAGACGCTTGGGTCATCTATACTAGTGAAGGATCCCAATACCAGTGGGAGAGTTTCAGCGCTGAGTTTTCAAGACCAGCTACACGTCCCCTCCTTCCCTTGTACCACTACATCATGATCATGTAAATCAGAAAAACATACATGAGGTCATACATGCATGGTTAGGCCCTTCAAGAGGAGTCTCAAGACTCAAGAGGTAACACCAGGAGCAGCTCCAGCAGCTCACCAGCTCTGGTAAAACCGTCACGGCGTTTGTACATGTGGCTGCCCCAACAGTTTACAATCGCTTTACAATCTTTACAATGCAAGCAGTTTCAATCTCTCCTTTCTGGCAATCAATGTACAAAGAAAATGTACCAGAAGAGCTGTGGAAAAGACAATGTTTGCCTATCATTCAGTGATCTATGTCCTGTACATGAGCTTCGCTTCCGTCAGTACATCTGCTAAAACATACTTAAAGGTTTCTCGAAGTGTATGAAGTCTCCAGCTTCAAAATTTAGTGAAGTTCACCCCTTTCCACGCCCCTGGAACCGAAACGATCAGATCGACCTAGCATCTGTGTGATAGAAAACTGCATGAACTGCTCAAAGAGTCAGCGTCTCACGTTGCTTTAAGTGACACTTGTAGCTGCAATGTGAATAAACTACCCTTTATATCCGCTACCGTCAATTTCAAATCCATCTGAAAGAGTTTGCAGCAACTGCATCAAACCTTTAACTCTCCCTACAGTGCATGAAGCTTGTCGGTACTGAAAATACTGAAAAAGGGATCGATCAAGAGCGTTCTAAGTGCGAGGAGAATTGGACACCTTAAGAAACTTGGTTAAAATCTTTTGCAGCTTTCCGTGTCGGCTTTGTGCTGCGTCGCTGCTACCCCAACATCGCAAAAATCAAGGTAGACTACCGTTGCCAATACCGAATACCCTAGATCTAGCTAGCTACTACGGTAGTGCTACGAGTACTCTGTACCCGTACACTGTACTGCTACCAAAGAGTACGGAATGGTACCGATAGCGGTACCACCGGTAGGTTGTTGAGCTCCGAAGTGTTAGGCCTCACAAATTTCGATCTGCTCCAAAGCGACATCAAGATCTCTAATCAGTCCAACTCTCATTCTTTCTGCAAAACTCATCACCAACATGAATAACTTCTACCACCTTGCAAGCCTTGGAAAGAACGGCAACAAAGCGCCTCTCGCAATGGATACTGTGTCTGAAGCCCAATGGCCAGGTGAGCACTGAGCATAATCTAGTAGTGGGCTGCGGACCTTCGCGCAACAGAAACAAAGCTAACTCACTCAATTCTTCTGCTTCTGCTTAATTTAACAGGCCTTGCGGCTTCAAGCCTCGCATCGCTTTCTGGATTGAACAGTTTGAGCCGCAATCGCAGTTTGGTGGATTCCCTCTTGTTAAAGGCAAGAGGTCCTTCCCAGATCGAAAACGTCTTCATGGGAAGTTTGCATGCAAAGGCAGCGTCCCAACAGCGCGGAGCGGACTTTTCTTCCTTGTTGACGCCGCCTTTTCCACTCTTGGATGTGCCTTCGCAACGCTCAGGTCCCAGCGCCCTGAGCCTTGCGCTGGCTCCTGATCACGGCATCCCCTCCAGAGACCTGTCTCGCACCTCCGTAGCACCAACAGAGATGTCTCGCACTGCCAGTCTGGCGTTGTTGCGAAGCTCACTCCAAACAAGACGCGCGGAACGCCTCGCCGAAGCTCTCAAGTTGCAACGCGAAGAAGCAGAAGTGGCCCGGGCCATCGCTATCTCGTCCCAGTTTGATGCTCCCGCCAGAAAGCGCTCCTTCAGTTTGGCTGCGATGCAAGAACCCATGTTCCCCTCAACAGCAGCAGGAGCTTTCGACGCACCTCTTGCTCCACCAGCAATGAAAAAGCAACGTCGCGAGGGCTCCTTCCTCTGTGCCCAACTTCCATCCAGGGGCAGTCAGCAATCGTTCTCTCCTATCCCAAGAAGTGAACGATTGGTGACAGAACCATCATCAAAGATGAATCTTTCTCCTGTTACCACTCCCTCCGAATCCTCCACTTCCTCCTCCAACAACTCAAAGCTCCTCTCCATGGCATGCGATGAGGAAAGCTTGACGCCATATCAATGTCTTGCACGAAAACAAATCGAAATCTTTGCCGCTGAAAAGAAAGATGTTGATGCCAAGGGAAGAAATCGGTCCATTGTCCAAGGCCAAGTTGGAATTCGCTGCATCCACTGCGCACACTTGCCCGCCCGGGAACGCAGCAAGGGATCTACGATCTACCCATCCAAGCTGGAAGGAATCTACCAAGCGGCCCAAAACATGGCCAACTCTCACATTTCCAAATACTGCCAGAACATCCCCGTGGAGACTCGTGACAAGCTACTGGCTTCCGGAAACAAAAAGTCATCCGCAGGCGGTGGTAAAGAGTACTGGAGTACTGGTGCAAAGATTCTGGGAGTTGGTGAAAACGATCATGGACTTTGCTTCCTCCAAGCTGCATCCTCCGACTCGTGAGAAGCAAGACGAGCAACCTACAGCAGACAAACAAAACATGACATACAGCAGCGTACCAACTAGATGTAATGATTGAAATATATAATTTTATAATTCCCAAATATCTTCCACGGCATCTTTGCTTCACGGAAGAGTTGTAAACAACGAGTGATTTCTCACCGGTATAGCTATTGAGCTATTGGAAGTGAAAGCATTTGAATGGAGGTAGGTACAAATACTGTCGCCCCGAGACAACTGTGATTCGATTCATAATTTTCCAAAGATCTTCTCTACTAAAGCATACTCGAGTAGTGTAGGGTATGATGGACCAACCTGATGTGCTCCTAATGAGGAATTTTCACTGGTATAGACCAGCACGATACGGAAGGTTGTTCGATGGAGGGAACAACCCCCAACGATCTTCTCTACTAGCTAGTAGTACTACTCAGAGTAAAGCATATGGTACTCGAGTAGTGTACAGAGGGACAGAGGGTATCAACCCAATGAGCACCTATGAGTAAGCTATAAGCACCTATAGACTAATGTGAGGGATTTTCACTGGTATAGACCAGCCCCAAAGCGAATGTTGCTCGATGAAGAGAACAACCCCCGCGTAATCAGGTATTATGCTCTAGTAGCCTGCGGACATCCAATTGCAGATCGAAGATCGAGACAGGAGGAAGCCCCTGCCCCGGCAAGAAAATTTAATAATGGACATGCCGACGATTATCGGATACACTTGTGTAGCCACAATGTCATAGCAACTCCCCTTTTGAGCTTTGATGTGGCAGGCAGGGTTCGCTAACCGGTTTTTTCGGTTACCGGTTATTTGCCATTTGGTTACCGGTTGAATGATTTGGTTACTCAACCGGTAACCGGTAACCGGTACCCTAGCAGAACTGGTTACTCAACCAGTAACCAGTAACCAGTACCCCGTCGACTGGTTACCGAACCGGTTACCGAATCGGTTACTCAAATTGCCCTTTTGGTTACCGAATCGGTTACTCAAATTGCCATTTGGTTACCGGTTGTTTGATTTGGTTACTCAACCAGTAACCGGTAACCGGTACCCTAGCAGAACTGGTTACTCAACTAGTAACCAGTAACCGGTACCCTAGCAAAACTGGTTACTGGTTGAGTAACCAGTAACCGGTACCCAACCAAACGGTTAGCGAACCCTGGTGGCAGGTGGCAGTGTGGCTTTCCAGCTGTACCTGATGAGTGGAGAAACCAGAATGCAGCGGGTTTAAGGGTGCTCCTTCTTCAATCCTTTGGTCATAACTCAGTAGAAACCAAATGTCAGTATCAAGGTTCTGTACAGTCAAAAAACCTTAGAAATTGAAGTAGATGCTCAAAAAACAAGTTGTTTCCCGTGGCGGCTATGCGCTAGCAGCGCTGGACTTAGAGCTTATCCGTAGAGAACTGCAGCATCCAGCTCGGTAACAAACCAACAAAACAAACCAGCAATTGACCAGCAAAAACCCTGCATACACAGTAATACGCGCATTGCCGGTACTGAAAGTTGCAGTTATTCCTTGAAAAGTGAAGTGAGATTCTACTCGTCATCTCATTAGGCTTAAATAAGGTTGATTTTAGGACCAATGAAGTGAATCGAGAAGGTGATTTACCATTTCTTTCACACGATCCCCTAAGTCACAAAGGATCCTCACACCTGGAAGGGTTCGGCCCTCCTTCGTTAATGAAATTTATTTGTAAGCCTTCTCACAATTTTCGGGAGGAAAAACCAAACAAAGTACTGGTACCAGAAGTGCTTCGACTACCAGGTACTAGATACATGTTTTTGGCTTTGGAAGCGAAGCATCGTTGGGCAATGGACGACGACGGTAGAAAGCGAAAGAGAGAAGACGACGAGAATGCGAGAGACGAAAGCAAAGCCGACGAGGAATGGTTTCGGAGGCGACAACAGCAGGCGCAAGCGCAGGCTGGTAAGCAAAAACGATTGTGATCAATGGGAGTATTGCATAATTGTCGGATCCTTCTGGCCACCTCATTGAATATTTTCTCTGTCCATAGAATCCTTGCGACTCACCTCTGTTGCGGATCAGTTGAATAGGGCTGAGTTGGTTCGCTCGTCGCTCCAGGCTTCGGCAGGAAGTTTGAACCCATCAGCTCTTCTTCCGCAAGGTCTTCCGTCGCGGGCAACGGGAGGGTTGACGATACCCGAAGTGACACTGAACAATGGTACGAGATCCTTTCTCGCTGGAGATGTTTCTGCTTCGAAAACTTCCTTTCTCATGAATTGGTGCAAACTTGTAGCCCTCCTTCCGAACACGGCCTCCCTGGCAAGATCAACCCTGCTCAGAAACGCTCTACAGGGCAACCCCACATGGCCACCGGCACCAGCGGCTCCAGTAGCTCCGCTGAGCCTTCCCTCGCTTGACCCCTCAGCCCGTAATTTGGCAACAGGGTATGCATCCTTGCCATTTTCGTTTTCTTCGCCGTCCTTTTCCGCGAACCCCTTACTCATGGGGAATACCGGTCCGGCGAGTGCACCGAGCTCTGCTCTGCACATGAGCCTATTGGATCAGGTATCAGTTCGACAAAGGCTGAATCAAACTACGTCTCTGCGACAACTTACACAGGAAAGATTCGGACAAAATCCGATGCCTTCTCTAATGCAGAGTCTGTCCAACGACCCCTCTGCAATGGACAATCGTGTAGCACGACTTCCCTCTTTTCAGTATCAGCAGCTACAGCCAAATGCAGCCAATGAACCACCGCCTTCCAGTAGAGCTCCTGTGATGCTCTACTTGCCATGTGATGACGAGAGCTTAACGCCGTATCAGTGCCTAGCACGCAGGCAAATTGAACTCTTCGAAGCTACACCCGCTGATGTTGAAGCAGGTACCCAAGGTCGCAATCGATCCATCGTGCTGGGTCAGGTTGGTATCAGATGTAGGCATTGCAGTGCGCTCAAGCTGGCTGATCGTGCCAGAGGCTCAACGTACTATCCTCGAAAACTCCAAGGCCTTTACCAGGCTGGCCAGAACATGAGCAACTCGCATCTTCTGCAGTATTGTACACGAATTCCAAAAGAGATCCGCGACGAATTGCAACGGCTGGGAAATAAAAAGTCCTCTGCCGGAGGAGGAAAAGACTACTGGAGTGGTGGGGCAAAGATCTTAGGGGTGATTGAAGACGAGCAAGGCCTGCGTTTTGAAAAGAAAAGCCGCCCATTGTAGGCAGCACATTGAACAGGCAGATTGGACGATGGCATAGTTGCCACAGGACCCAAGTGCAAGGCACAGAGCATGTTTGAGATTTCCTCGGATTGCAGATACTTTGTTTTCAAGTTCTCGCTATAGTTATAACGCTGTAACTAACTTTGTAAATAGATGCATTCTTGAACTGTTCCATTCGTCGCCCTCCGAAGCGACAGGCATGCAACACCATCATGCATGTGCAAATGACCCTAACTAAGATAAGTTGTCTGTCCGAGAACTTTTTACTCGTCCTTTGGTGGCGCCTGTTGTTCGACAATCTCGGTACCTTTTTCCTTTCGCTGCAGGGCGTCATCAGAAGCAATTGCAGGGAAATGACCATTCACCACCACAATCTTGATTGGATGAGCCTTTCGGAGGGCACGAATTGTCAAAACACCACCAGTCAAATAGGCTTCCAATTTGGTCAGATCCACAGTGCGAGCGTTCAATCGGTATGAAGTCTTTGTCTTCCTGCTTGGTCCTCTGGCCTGGTGACTTTCTCCAGCAACGTGAAGAATGCCATTCTTCTTATCACAGACAACATTCAAATCATTGGGCCTGATGCCAGGCACGTCTACTTCCAAATTCAACTCCACATCATTGTCCAAAGAAGGAGGGGGCTGCTTTGACACCATCACCTCATGACTGGTGGTTGCTGCTTTGTTGCCACCTTTTGCTTCATCCTTCTCCTTCTTGACAGGCACCTTGACTGTAAGGATTCCCTCCTCCAAGGTTGCAGTGAGGTTGGCATCTTCATCCATGGCAAGACGTCGTGAAAAATGTGAAGCGCACTTTCACGGAATTCCACTTTGAGGTTTCCATGTTTGACACCAGGTAGGTCAGTGGTCAAGAGAAAGTGATCTCATGTTTGTCTTTTTGGTGTAATTCAAAGTCACCACGTGTCGTTGTCATCCAAGGAGCAGAATCGGTGCTCGTGCTGGCATTGTTGGCTTTGGTCACTTCAGAGGTTTCATCTGCGACATCCTTTTTCGCGGCAGATTGCACGTCTTCCTCCTCCTTGTTCTGGACCACCCAGTGGTAGGCGAATGATGGAGAGGCAAAAGAGGTTGGAAGAAGGGGTGGCTGCTGGGGTTGCGCAAGATGAGCATGGTTGCTTGTTTGTAGTTTGTAGACTGAAAGTTTCTTCTTCTGGTTTTGGATTTCTGTTTTTGTGAGCCAAACAATCTGGATGTTTGTCTGCCATGGTGCTGCTTGTTGACCTTTTCGTCAAACTTTGCAATGGAACTTTCGCCCCCTTTCTCTTCTCTTCTCTTCTCTGTGACTGAACGATCTGAAACATAATCCAGTCGTATCCGCCGGCCAATCACAATTAGCTTATTTAACAGCTGGTTCGTGTTTCTGGTCTTTGGCAGGGCAACGTTTATGTAAATCTACTGCAGGAGTTTTCGAGAGCTTTCGATTTCTTTCGATTCGATTCCATTGGAGGCAAACCCAAAACTGGGGGCAGTGCAGGTTTCAAGTGTCCCCAAAGCAGTTGCCAACACTTCTCTTCTCACAAAACAAAACAAAACAAAACAAAACGAAAAACAGAACTAAACATTTCAAACAGCAACACAATGACGACCGTAACAGGAGAATCAGTTGGAATCGACTTGGGGACCACCTACAGCTGTGTTGGTGTCTGGCAAAACGATCGCGTCGAGATTATTGCCAACGACCAAGGCAACAGAACCTCGCCCAGCTACGTGGCCTTCAACGATACTGAACGCCTCATTGGAGACGCAGCAAAAAGCCAAGCTGCAATGAATGCCACAAACACGGTGTTTGACGCCAAGCGCTTGATTGGGCGCAAATTTAGCGACCCAAGTGTGCAAGCCGACATGAAACATTGGCCCTTCACAGTCAAGGCTGGCCCCGGTGGTGCTCCAATCATTGAGGTTACATACAAGGGAGAAAAGAAAACATTCAAGGCGGAAGAGATTTCTTCAATGGTCCTTGGGAAGATGAAAGAAGTCAGTGAAGCCTACCTGGGCAAGGAAGTGCAGAACGCCGTCATTACGGTGCCAGCCTACTTCAATGACAGCCAGCGTCAGGCGACCAAGGACGCAGGAGCCATTGCCAACCTGAATGTGCTTCGAATTATCAACGAGCCAACAGCCGCAGCCATTGCGTATGGCCTTGACAAGAAGGGAGCAGAGAAGACTGTCTTGATCTTTGATCTGGGTGGTGGAACCTTTGATGTTTCTCTCTTGACAATCGACGACGGCATCTTTGAAGTGAAGGCAACAGCTGGTGATACCCATTTGGGCGGAGAAGACTTTGACAATCGCATGGTGGACTACTTCCTACAAGACTTCAAACGTCGCTTCCGCAAAGACATGTCCAAGAATCAACGTTCTCTTCGCCGTCTACGAACCGCGTGTGAAAGAGCCAAGCGCACGCTGTCTTCGTCGACCCAGGCACATATCGAACTCGACTCTTTGTTCGATGGTATTGATTACAATGCCACAATAACCCGCGCCCGATTTGAGGACCTCTGCATGGACTACTTCAAGAAGTGCTTGGAGCCTGTGGAGAAGGTACTCAAGGACTCTGGCATGGCAAAGAGCCAAGTCAATGAGATTGTAATGGTTGGCGGAAGCACTCGCATACCCAAGATTCAATCCATGTTGTCTGATTACTTTAATGGAAAGGAACTTTGCAAGTCTATCAATCCCGATGAAGCTGTTGCCTATGGCGCCACAGTCCAGGCTGCGATTTTGTCTGGAGGTGCGGCTAAATCGGACAAGCTCAATGACGTCCTCTTGTTGGACGTGACTCCTCTTTCCCTTGGTTTGGAGACGGCTGGTGGTGTCATGACCACTTTGATCAAACGCAATGCGACAGTCCCCACAAAGAAGTCACAGATCTTTTCCACGTACGCGGACAACCAGCCTGGCGTGTTGATCCAAGTCTTTGAGGGCGAGAGGACCATGACCAAGGACAACAACTTGCTCGGAAAGTTCAGTCTCGACGGTATTCCACCAATGGCTCGCGGACAGCCCCAGGTGGAGGTGACTTTTGACCTGGATGCGAACGGAATTCTCAACGTGTCGGCGGTAGAAAAGTCGACGGGCAAAGAGAACAAGATCACAATCACCAATGACAAGGGACGCTTGTCTCAAGAGGAGATTGACAAAATGATCTCCGACGCGGAAAGATTCAAGGCTGAAGATGATGTCAACAGAAACAGGATCGAAGCCAAGAATTCCTTGGAGAACTACAGCTACATGCTGAAGACTTCGATCAGTTCCGATGAGGTCAAGAACAAGATTCCCGCGGAGGAAAAGGCCAAGCTAGAAGGCGCCATCGAGGACACTATCAAATGGCTTGACTCCCACAGTTTCGCCGAAGTTGAAGAGTACGAAGAAAAGCGAAAGGCGTTGGAAAGTATTGCAAACCCAGTCTTGCAGCAAATGGCTGGTGGAGCCAGTGGAGTGCCTGACATGAATGCGGCGGCTGCCAATCCTGGAGCGGCTAGTGGCCCTGAAATCGAGGAAATCGACTAAAACCCGTATCAAACACATGGACTCAGACCAGGATCAAGCAAACCCTTGAACCAATGGGAGCTAGCAGTTCCAGGTACTGGCAGGTTGTAGGAAAGAATAAAATAGTATTCGCAAGAAATTAGTACACAGTAAACAAACAGATTGAATTCGACTTCAGGTAGCTCGTGTTTTGTGTCGTCGTGTGGATACTGCCATCACGTGCTCCTTGAGTTGTGGCTTGTTTGGGATCTCTGTTGATTATCTATCTGCATCGTAGGCAAAGGTGGGAACGTGTACGCTGGCTTGTGGGGTGTCTTGAAAGCTATGCACTATGAGCCATCTCCCGTCTAAAGATCCGATCATCATGCAAGTTATCGAGTGAAGGCCTGGTACGGGTGCAGGGATGAATGATTGGTCAATGAGAAGGCGTCATTTGTTTGGTTGACCGTTGCAACAAACTCTTGGTCAAGCAGGGAAAGGGGGGAGATTGACTCGATTAGACTCGAATCACTGTTCTACCGTTTCAAGATAAACTCATTTCCCCCATCCCCATACCGTACCGGTACCAAGAGAAGTTCGCATCCAATGAGAGGTGCGCTTCCAGAAAGAAACGGTGAAACGGTGAAACGGTGCGTTGTCATTATTTTTTCAGCATCTTCCTGATACCGGTATCTACTGATCCTACATCCTACATCCTACATCCAACAAGCTTGCAACCAACATGTCTACCGCTGTCCGACAACGCAATGTGAAGCCTGTTGGCAATGGAACAGCTGGCTCATCTCATTTGGATGTTTCCATGGGAAATGCGACCACGAAGAAGTCCGATGCTAGTTCCCACAAACAACAACTGCTCTTGGCCAGTTTGATATCGCGCAAGAATGCCGTCTACTACATTCCTCTGCTGGTCTTTTGCTACATTTTTGGTCCTACGGCCATGCATGCCCCCAAGGCGATATATGTGTGGGCATCTCATGGATTTGTGACCGAGTTCTTGTTGGGTGCCGGGATTAGAGATATGGTCGGCAGCTTGGTGGTAGATCCGAATCAACTCATGGTGGGAGATGTGAATCCTCCCACGCCCTTGGCCGCTTACAAGGATATT